>BSSO01008237.1:0-10299 GCA_030267885.1 Mesembryanthemum crystallinum | reverse complement strand
TTTTTTTTTTTTTTTTTTAACAGAAGAAACAAAAATTTCTGTGGGCCATAGTGAGTTCCTGGGAACCCACTCTCTATATAGTACATCCGCCACTGACTGTAGACAATGCTCATATGATAAAAATGTTTATGGAGAAAATTCAGAATGTTGAGGCTTTGACATTTGGACCAGAAGTTGTACTGGTAAATTTTTGTCTGATTATTCTTATTCAACTGAAGCCTTTTGCTTTGTTTTATTTTCTGACACGGATGATGTTTTTCTTTCTGCTGAATATTGTTGCAAGTTTATAGTCATATTGAACAGTGAACATGGCTTAAAGAATATGGGCCAAAGATTCTTGTTGGGGTGGTGGTTTTTGTGTCATCAATATGATGATGGCTATCGGGTATTTATGATGTTCCTTCTTGAGTCAAGAAGAATCTGATAAGGTGTTGTGGAATTGAATTCGAATAGTTAATTGAAAAACATTATGGTCCCTGTTTTAGTTTCTAATTCAGCGTAACCATGTATCATTAGACATCAAACTACTATACAAGTGAAGGAATAAACGAGATTACTAATATTTTTTGTCTTTTTTTTTTCAGCAATTAACTCATGGTTTGATGCTGAATCTGGGCTTCCCAAAAAATAGATGGAAGCGTGTCGTTTTGAAAGTAGAAATTCAAGGCACTATTATTGCAGGCATCTGTAGTTTGATTAGAAATTCACCATGCCTGGAGGAACTTATAGTAAAAGTCGACCTAGGGGGAAAATTGCCTTTGCAGTTAACAGCGTTGGGCAAACGAAGTTTGCATCACAGTAATTGTTTACAGGATCTGCAGGATATTTCTCAAGAGACTTCTTTTCCTTGTGTGGCACATAATCTCAAACTTGTCTCTATGTGTGGGTATGAGAATCCTTATGATGGTCAGCTTCGATTAATTGAGTTTATGCTCAAGAGTGCTGTCAACTTGGATACATTGATAATCTTCTCCTGCCAGGGATTCCAACTAACTTCAGCAGAGGAGCAGCAATTTGTCACGCAATTATCAAACTTCTCAAGGGCCTCCACAGAGGCAAAAGTTGTGTTTAAATGAGATTATGACAATTGTTGGAGGTAGTATATCTTATTTTTAGAGTTTGTCGGCATTCATCAGGAGTGTGTTGGGCATTGTTAAATTTTGTGGGTTTGGTTATATTTAGTTTGGGGAATGAGAGGTTATCTTTGGGGCGTTTGTACCCTTTCGAAGTATTTGTCCATGAGAAATGATACTGCTGTTGACAATTTGAGTTTGCTTCCATATAAATAAATTTCAGATCATGAAATTTGAGTTCATCGATGCAAACTTGGCTGCTTAGCTTTTATCAGTCATGTTGACAATGGATGTTACTAATAAGGGAAAAGTCGAAATGTTAACCTGGCTCTGGTTATACATTATTGCATGTTGTTGATTTGTTTTTCTACTTTTTGCAAGTCTTGATTTGCATGTTGTAGTAGTATTAAAAGGCTATGGAGCGAGCACTAAATCTGTCTTAAGCAAGCACTTTCGATTTTCGACAGTTACTCTGGTGCTACAGAGCCTAGAGTTACTCCGGTGCTCTTCTACACTCCTATCCTGATACAAGGATATCAAGTGAATACATGTTGAAACAGAGGGATTACCATGGAGGAATTGAGTAGATCCTTTAAACTGTTATCTGAAATCGAAATTGTTAATGACAGTGGACTTTTGAAGAAGAAAAAAGGAAGAAGAAAAAAAAAAAAAAAAATCCTTGGGGATATTCTTTTGAAGCCAAGCAAAGACCAACAGTCAGAGTAGTAGATAAAAAAGTACCTGAAGCAACAGACCAACAGTTAATGAAGGTTGGACCAAAACCCCTTCAGAAATCTGTAGCAGAATGGAATTTGAAATCAAAAAGGTTCATAAATGTTTGAACAGAAGCCAAAGCAGCACTTTTGAAGTTTGAACTAGCACGATTCTCCATTACTAAATCTCACAAATTTCTTAGAGAAAAAAAGGTGGATTTTCTTCTCTTCAGCTGTCAGGTGTAGCGGGCTTCTGTGTCAGTTGGTAATCAAGTTATTATTCTGTCCCTTAATCTCTTATTACATCATTATAAATGCTTGATTAATCTAAGAACAATTTCTTCTAAGTACTGTAACTTTAGCCATCAATTATTCATTTTAGGGTTCAATTCATCAATTGCTATCTAAATTGAGTTTCTAATTGCATTTCTTGATGCACTAAACAAAGTTCCATCTTACCCAACACAGCTTAAAACAAATGATGAAAACTGGGTCAACGAAAGATGAGGGTTCAAGGAAATGCATAGCGCGAAAGAGATAGGTTGAGTGAATTACCTGATGAAGTGACTGTGCACATATTGTCTTTTTTGCCCAATTTAGATGCTGTTAGAACTGTCTTACTTCGCCGATTCGGAAACCTTTGGACGTGGGTTCCCAAACTTGAATTTCATGAGAGTCAATTTGATTTAGATGCAGAATCTGGTGAAAGAACAGCTTTATGTTCACGTAACTTGTTATTTGTTCACAATGTGTTGGTTCTTTACAATAGATCCACCATTGACAAGTTTCATATTTGGATTGACAAAGGCATAGATTGGGTTCGCAGTTGCTGAAATAGAAGGGCTGATAACATTTGCCTTAAACAGAGAAGTTAAGGCATTATTTCTTGAATTTCATTTGGGTATAATATGTGGTTACCATTTCCTTTGCCTGGTTCTATCCTGACAAGTCAATCTCCTGTTAGGCTTAAGTTGGAAAATTGTAGAATTGAACTCACGGGTCGAGTTCAGATGGAGTCCCTGAGAACTTCAGAGATCATTTCTGTTAGTGTGGAAGGAAAAATCAGTGACATTGTATGTGGGTGCCCCTATCTTCAAGAACTTGTTATCATGTACCCCTGTAGCAACAGCTCAGAAGTTTGGACGGTCTCTTCCCTAAGCATTGAAAAGCTAGAATACTTGGATTCTGAACCATTTCCGTTTTTGACAATTGATTGCCCATACTTGAAGAATTTGGTTATAATGCAGTTTGAAAATGGTAAAGTTGCTAATGTTTCATCTGTCCGTGAAATTATCATAACCTCTCCCTCGATATATCCGACTGAAGAGATTGTCCATCTATTTAAAAGATTTTTGGAGTGGTTTCAAAATGCCGAGGCTCTGACATTTGGAGGGACATTTGATTGTGTAAGTGTTACTCCAATTACTCTTCTAAAGAGTAGCCCTTTGCTTTTGTGTTCTTTGCTGACAGACTTATAGTGATGCTGTTTTAGTTTCTGTTGGAATGCATAGTTTTATAGGATTACTAATATTTGTCAGTTCTATTTCAGCTTTTAACTCACTATTTGATGGCAAATGGGGGATTCCCACAAAATAGGTGGAAGCGAATTATTTTGAAGTCGTCAATTAAGAACGCTTATGTTACAGGTGCCATCTGTAGTTTGGTGAGAAGTTCAGTATGCTTGGAGGAAATTATTATAAATGTATGCCAACCGAGAGTGAAGCATTCAACAAGGGTAGGTCTGTTTACTTTAGTGTTTACCTCATGAAGATTACTAGTGATTTTGTTGTACAGATTCTGCTTATAATCCTAAAGTTCTTCATTTATTATCAGGTCGAGATGAAAATCAGTAATAGCAATTTGGTCTCTCAAGGGGCTTGTTCTCCTTGTGTGATACCCCATCTCAAACTTGTCTCAATGCATGGGTATGGGTACCCTTATGAAGGTCAGCTTGGATTAGCTGAGTTTCTCCTCAGGAGTGCTGTCAACTTGGATAAATTGGTAATCTTTTCTAATACGAGAAGCAGATTAACTTCAGCGGAGAAGCTACTGTTTGTCAAGCAATTATCAAACTTCTCAAGGGCCTCGACGAACGCAAGGATTGTGTTTAAATGAGATTGCAATATTTGAATTGGAGGTATTTTGTTTGCATTAGTTATGCAAATTCGTTTGTTATACTGCCATGTCAATACACTCTAATTAAACTGAGACATGCAGAAAGATTAGCAACTCATTACATGGATGATAACCATGGATTTCATCACTTTTGCTGAGCTAAATTTGTCTGTTATATTCTATTTAAACAGCTTGTCCTATTGATTAAATGTACACAAACTCTTGAATATGCTTGCTATTAGTATGTGGAAGCTGTTAAGACATTGTTACTATTGTAGACCTTATCATTAAAATTTTCAGACTGATACCTCTAATCATGGATTTGATGGTGATAAGTTTCTGCTTCTTCCAGTCTAGGCTCTAACCTGGTGGACAAACCTATTACTTAAACCGTTTGAAATATCAGCCGCCTATTCAGTTCTATGTCGTTCTTTTGACATGATTACTTGCATTGTTTCATGCTCACAAACGTCACTGCTTTATGCAACTAACTTGTATAGGTGACAATCTTTTGTTAATCTTCTGAAGAGATGAGCATGGAAGCATAACCACGTTGTTTGAGATTCTATCTCTTTTTGTAACAAGTTGAATTGCTGATCAGGGCATGGAATACTGTAGATTGATTTTAGCTTTATGTGAAATTACAGTCAGAGAAGATAGAGATGGAATATGAGACTGGTTCCTCTTGAGAACTAGGAGTAATTTTTAGATCCTATTTCATGATCTTAGTTTTGATCTGCTATGCCGGGGTTGCGATTATTTCAGTTAACTATCATCAGTGTTATTTGGGGTCTACAGTGTTTACTCCCCAGGTTGCCCTTTGGAAGCTAAGTCTCATGATTTTGTTCAGAAAGTCCTATTTTATTGTTATTTCATCTTGTCGCTAGACCTCCACTATCCTTCTCAGTGATTGTCTGAAGATGTTTTTCGTTGGTGGTTGTTCAACTGTCTGATCTCACCACCATTGCTCTGCGCCTCAGCCAATCATTTTCCTATAGGGCTGGCCCTGTTATGGAGCATTTAAATAGATTCGTTTGCAAGAGTCCCCAACTGTGGGTGATTTCATGCCCTACCGTTGTACTCAAATTAGGATACTCCTCGAGTTGAGGATTCCTAATTTGTTGTATCTTACCTATTCTTCAGTTCCCTTGTTATTACTCTTTCTGTTGTAGCATTGATTGATATAGATTTCCTCACTCCTGTTTCTTCAGCTCTCTGCATTGATCAGTATTTAAGGAATCGCGGAGATTTGATCACAATCTTGATAATGATTTTCAAACTCTCTTGTGGCTAACACTATTTCTGCACTGATCGCAGATGTAGTTGCACACTTACTCTTGAAGCCAATCATCCACTCAAAATTGCTATTTCTGAGAACTCCTCCATTAACCCACAGTAACTGTTGCATATATTATCAAAAGCTGCATTCCAGTTGAATGTAAACCAAGGTGGGGGAGAGGGTTCCCATTTTGGTGTTTACTGTTTTATTAAGATTTATGGTTAATTATAAATAGATAAAATAACAAGCAGGTTCGGTATTATTTTGCATGGCTGTCTCTTGGTGTCCAGTATTTCCAAACAGTAAGCTTTCTTAAATTCTTGTGTACAAGCGTCTAACCGTTAAACGACCCAATTCAATGGTGACTTTTAGGAATTTATGGGATATTTTTAGCGACTTATGGGTGACATTAAACAACTTATTGTGTTTTTGTAAACTTAACCTAAATTGTAAAGTGTCATCCTTAAATAGTTAAAAGTGACCCCTAAATTGGAAAAAGTAGCCCCTAGGTCGGGCCGTCTAAAAGTTAGACGGTTACACAAGAGTATTATTCGTATATTTGAAAAAAATGTAACTATTGTTAATTGTTTGAAATTATTAAATTTAACTGAAAAAGCCCTCTTATTTCACAATATTGTAAAATAGAAAATGTCACATACCATTTTCCTAACATAACATAATAAAATGTTCAACCAATGACAGCCGAACAGCTTATTTATTTATTTATTTATTTATATATATATTGAAGCAATTATTTTTCGTTTTGTTGATCTTCTTGGGCGCCAAGTCTTTCCTAATCTGAGAGTTATTTAGTTCCCAGTTTCATAATTAACGGCACATAAGGATTATGCCATTTAATTAAATAAAGCAATTAAAGGTCGGTCCTAACGGTTTGTATTAGAAAAGGAAGGATAAAAATGACAAAACTTGCATAGAAAGTAATAGGAAACTACCCCAACAAATATATATAAATCCATATCAACACAATTACTATAAATCTCCTTTGATCATCACCAAATCAGCCATTAAATTCACATACTAGCTGTAGGGTTTAACACACACATACACCATAATCATGGAGGTGGAGATGCTGAATGAGAGCAACAAAGGCATGATGTTGTTGAAGAAGATGGGATATTCTAGTGGTGGTCTTGGCAAACATGGCCAGGGCATTGTCAATCCTATCTCCGTTCAAGTCCGCCCCAAGAATCGAGGCATCGGCTTTCGACCAAAATCATCTTACTCTTCTGGCTACGGGGCTGCGTTCGAGAGATCGGAAAACCACCAAAGGAGGATTCACAGGGAAGCTTCAAAAAAGGATGTGAAGGAGAAGCAGGAGGTGAAGGAGCAGCAGGAGGTGGATGCTATGGACAAGATTGTTGGAGTTTTAGTCCGTATCGATGAGAAGAAATCATCCGGAACCTTAACCCTTGACTATCTTCTTGAAATTTTTGAAGAATTTCGGGTGAAGTTTGCTGAATTTTATAAGCTTTATGATTTGTCCTCACACGCGTGCTCCTATTCAATCCCTTTGTTTGCCAAGATGTTTGAGGGATGGAACCCACTTCAAAACCCCTCTTATGGGGTTGATGTGATTTCGGCATGGAAAAGTATTTTGGTCCAAGATGAGATCTTTTATTCCAAGTTGATCATGGATGTTCTCTTCCCTGCTATTCGAACATCCTGCCTCGCCACGTGGCAGGCTACTGACCCTGAGCCAATGCTTGGATTTGTTATGCTATGGAAAGACCTTCTGCTTCCATGTGCAGTTGAGTTGATTCTTGACGTGATTGTGATGCCCAAGTTGTTGGAAGCTCTCGAGTCGTGGGACCCACACCAAGAGAGTTCTGTCCCGGTTCATCTCGTGGTTCATCCGTGGCTGCCCCTGCTTGAAGAAGAGAGATTGCAGAGTGTCAACAGTGCTGTTATTGTCAAGTTTAAGGAGTTTCTTTGCGATTGGGAACCTAGTGATGGATCTGCCTTAAGGATTCTGTCTCCTTGGAGGACTGTTTTCGATCCCACAAGTTGGGACCGACTCATGGTCAGGTCTGTCCTACCGAAACTGTATGCTGTTCTGAGAGCATTTGAGGTAAAGCCCGAGAACCCTGCAAAGGATCAGTCCCAGCTTGATCAACTGAAATCTGTTTTGGCTTGGGTCGATTTTGTTCCAACAAGGCACATGATTACTCTACTGGATCTCCACTTGTTTAGCAAATTTGATCGCGTTCTTGATTCCTGGTTAAGTTCAAGTAGTGAACCTGACTTTGAGGAGATTCGAGAGTGGTTTGTTGGTTGGAAGAGTGTTGTTGGAGTAGAGCTCCAGGCTCATGTACAAATCCGGTTCCACTTCACCACCTGGCTAGAGAAGATTGATCAGGCCTTAGAGGACGGCTTTGGCATTGGAAGGGAAGCTAAGCGGAGGAAACTGGACGAGGTTGAGGAAGATGCCTCGAAGGAGTTGAACCTGAAGGAGGTTCTGGAGGTTTATGCACAGGAACATGGGGTGTTGTTTAGGCCTAAACCGGGAAGAACCCATTACGGTCTTCAAATTTACGAGTTTGGGAACAAATCTGTGATTATAGATTATCTAAATGAAGAGGTTCTTGCATATTCAGATCAAGGGTGGCATTTGGTGTCTCTGGAAGACCTTCTGCACATGCAATCAGATTAAGGATCCGCAAATTGCTGTGATTCATGAACAAAGAAAAGAAGAATGCCAATTTGCTGACACTCCGTTGTTAATGAAACAATCTATGCTGTATTGATTTCTGTCTTCGTGCATATATATTTTTCAAGAATTTGTAGACAGATATTTAGTACAATATGTAATGTACATCATTGTATGTTTGCCATACTGGTTTGTCAACTAGCTCCGATGTTTAGTCCAATACATAATCTGAACATTTTTAAACGCAAGACCTCGCACCTTAACTCCTTAAGTGGATTCAGAAACATAAATTGTTGCTTTCTAGCACAGGATTGAAGCTACCATATGCACTGCAAAATTACCGATCTGCAAGTTCATAATTGCAGAAACATTTACCTGTTTGTGATTTAGTTCTATTGTAGAACAAGTAACAAAGTTTAGAAATGGTTTGATGCTCTAGATCATATTTGTATCCATGCTTTCCTATTGCAAGATTCGAGGAACTGAGCCACTACTGCTTCAATTATTTCATTTTTTTTCGAGTAATTACATTGACTGCGTGCAAAGCGTATACATTAGAACAAGCATATTGTAGAAGAAGCTCATCTCAATAATCAAGTTGCAGTTCAGCTAACCATTGAAAAGCTTTTCACAGTTACACATTGTGAACGAACATGGGATCATAAGTCGAGGATGAAGGGATCATAAGAGAAAAATTGAAGCACGTACATACTTATACACACGATTCAACCCTTTTACATATATTCTTATAGAAGTAGTGGTACAAATTGTAAGATGCATGGTGTACATGGTAACCACCACCTTTAGATTAGAGTTGCTTTATTTTCCTCCAAAAACAAACAACCAACAACAACATTGATCACAACAAACAGAAACACACAAATCACAGAAAATTAAATTCATAGAACCATTGAATGCAAGATTACAAACATTCAGACGGAACATGTTTGAATATTTGTCCTTCACATTTGATGATATATGATCATGGTGATAATTATAGATTATCTGAATGCAAGATGCTAATGAGATAATCTATAAAGACGGATGTGTTCGCAAACCTGTAATTTTGAAGACCGTCATTAGTTATTCCTGGTTTAGGCCTAAACAACTCCCCATGTTCTTGTCCATAAGAAATGCTTTTTCAGTTAAATTATAGAAATTAAGAAATCAATCTCGATTTTTATAGGGTCATAAACTAACTTGCATAAAACGAAACAAACAAAAAAGCTTCATAACTATCCTAAAAGATAATATTCCTAAAAGAAAAAAATCTTTCCGTAAATGTCAATTATGTTCCCCAGCTTCTCTACTTGTTAGAAGTACAGTTACGTAAATCTGGATGGCTGGACCTCCCAAGCCCCTGCCTTGATAGGGTTAATTCCGGGTCGTTGTTGTTCTCTACTATGTTCCCCTTCTTCTACTCGTTGGAAGAGTCTTAAACATGTCTACTCTGTTCCTTCTCCTAGTGATTGGTTAGTGAGTTAGGCGAAAGATTATTCACCATTGTCATTAACAATAGATGTTTTATAAATTAAAAATCAAATACTAACTGTTACAGGATCTACTCAATTCGTCCATGGTGTCCCCTCTGTTTCAACCTGTATTCACTTGATAACTAGGAACTTTGGGTTCTATTTCTTTGACACTGTTAACAGAATCATGCAACAATGTTCCATACATAAATAGGGTGCATGTTAAACCACCAAAAACATGTGTAAATAATCAAAAACTCCTGGAAGAATTGAGCTAAAAGGAGCCATTGCACTTTCATAGCTGTTGAGAGTGGACAAATAATAATGATATTTATAAACTAATGACAGCCATGAAGTAAACACGTTTCAATGACCAAGATCAGATAAGCTGAAGTGGAAGACACTTCATTTAGCAAGGTTCGACAAGAAAAGGGGATGTCACGTTAGTTTCACAATTACTCACCATTGGGGATTTGTTAAGAACAGATGCCAACTAAAATGCATAAATCGGAAACAAAAACACGCACCAAATAGTGGAAAAACTCAGTCGTAAAGCACAAGCGTCTCAAGAAGCATGAGTATATCATCAATCAGCAAGCATCATCAGTCAACTTCAGACGAGGAACGATGTTCATTGATTGGAGTTCCTGAAGAAGGAGCTTGCAAGCATAAGGCAGTTTAATGGTAGAGATATGGTTCCCATTCTTACAGACACCACATACACCAGCTTTCAGCTTGTGGCTGTAATATCCCATTATACCACATTCTCTACATACCTGAGCCTCGTAAGGGTCACTCGAAACCATCAAGCGCTCATATGCCAAACTGCTAGCACCATAAGCAACCAGGCAATCACGCTCCATTTCACCAACTCGAAGGCCTCCGTTTTGCCTCTTTCCCACAGTAGGCTGCCTAGTCATAATGGCACGAGGACCAGTACCTCGAGCATGCATTTTATCTAGGATTTTTTGCGAGGAAC
>BSSO01008236.1:0-10299 GCA_030267885.1 Mesembryanthemum crystallinum | reverse complement strand
TTGGTATTTCAGTAAGGGTAAAATAGAATATTCAAAGAAAAATAATGAAAAACCCAATATTAGGGCACGGACCTGAATTTGGCAAAAAGACAAGGGCACCATCGGAAATCGATAAAATGCTTTGAGTAGCAATTGATAAAGTCAAATATACAAGGGTACAAAGTGGAATTTCTCTAATAATAATAATAATAATAATAATAATAATAATAATAATAATAATAATAATAATAATAATAATAATAATAAGGGATATTTTATATGGTGCCCTTGTGTTTTTGACTTTTCTACATGGTGTACAATTCTTTTCGAATTATACATGGTGCCCTTGTAATCTTGGAGTATTCTACATGGTGACCATTTACAACAAAGTTTATTTAATGATTAATTTCTTTCTATTAAACTATTGTCTTGATTCACATCCTCTAGAGTATATAAGTTCATAAAACCACGTCAGAGACTTAGAGAGTCTCCAACAGTTCACATAGAGTTTATTTTTTCAAATTTCTTTTATTAATGTAGCCACCTTCAAAACTTGTTATATCAAGCACGTCAATGACTTATGTTCGTTAATAGCAAGGTGAAGGGGTTGAGGAAGTACGTCAGATGACTGAGGATGAGTTTCATTAGTGAAATTTAGGATTTTGCAACAACATAGTAAAGGAGAGAGCATCATGTAGAGTCAAAACTAAAGGGTACCATATATAATTTGAAAAAATATCGTCCTCCACATAGAAAAGTGTAAAACACAGAGGCGCCATATAGAATTTCTCTAATAATAATAATAAGAAGAAGAAGAAGAAGAAAAAATTGGTTGTAACCACCTTTTAAAATAGCTTGTTTTAAAACAAACACCTTTTGTTAATAAAGTTTTAATTTAACCACCTTTAACATTTCATCCAATAGAAACCTACCACCTCTTATTGAATTCCGGTGGAAAGACATAATTTTATTCCTGTTTTACCCTCACATTGAATGCACGTGCCCACTTAAGTCACCTAAACTGATTCAAACTCCCTTATTCTTTTGTATTCTTTTCCCATGTAAGCATGGATTTTGAATCAGTTTAAGAGACATAAGTGGGCACTTGCATTACACGTGAGGGTAAAACGGGAGTGCAATTATGTCTTACCACCGAAGTCTGGCGAGAGGTGGCAGGTTTCTATTAGATAGAATACTAAAGATGATTAAATCTATAAATTAGTTTAAAAGGCATGGATTCAACCATAACCTGCCACATGGCATGCCAACTTGGAGGATGACATGTCGCACTTATTGCTTAGTCAGCAATTTAAGCATAGGGAAAAAAAAGCAAAAATATTTAATGTAATGTTGAAATAAACATGATCTCATAAATTATCTAATTCAATGCGTAATGTTCCAAATGTCGGTTATAAATAGTATTAACAATGAATCTCACTAATTAAATTTTTAAGCTATTAAACGTCGGTTACATATATTATTAAAAATAGTACTCTCACAATTTAATTCGCAGTTTATCCAATTTTTCAAACATGAAGAAATATATATTATTTAATGCATATTATAATATTAATATTACAATGATAGATATTTAATGGTGATAAATTCTCCTAACTCACTCCTATTTATTTTCTCAATCAGAGTCATGTACAACTACAATGCAAATTAATATAAAACTGAAAAATATAAAGAATAACAATGAATAAGAAGGGTAAAAAAAAGGAGAAAGGATCTAAGGTTTAAAACTAATGATTAATTTAGATGTTGATAGGCAAATGAGTTATATAACACACTACATAAAATAAAAAATTACCCTTATAAGTATAATTGAATTCAATATATAACTATTAAAATCATGTTAACTTACATAATGATTTCCAAAGCAAATTGTTATAAAGGTTTATAATAAAACTGTCAATTTTGCAAATTAACACTTTACAAAACTTTTGGTTCATTGTAGAAAGTTTAAAAATCAATAATCACGCCTATATAAGCACAATGTAATTCCTAAACTATTTTAAGATAGCATTAATATAAAATATTTGTTACACCAACTTTCAAACATGATGAAAATTATTATTGGAAAATAACTTTTGAAAACTCAAAATTAGAACTTGATGTTGAAGTACATAAGACAACATACAGGATATTAAAATTTATTCATAACTGGACTTATATACCAAATATGACACAAAAAGGTAACTAAGTAGCATGTATTTATCCGTGCATCGCACGGGATCACAAAATAGTTAAAACTTTATTAACAAAGGTGGTTGTTTTAAAACAAGCTATTTTAAAAGGTGGTTAAAACCGATTTTTCTAATAATGGTAAAACCGGTCGGGTTAGGGTTCGGGCTTGAATCATTTTTAGGTTAGGACATTTTGAGTTCAGGTAGAGAAATTGATCAATTCTAACCAATAGATCTTGGGTTCGAGTTGTCCCACTAGGTCAACAATGCCCATATATGTTGTTGGTGTAAATAAGTTTTGAAGACGACAAACAGGTTTATTACTAAAGTGATGCTACTTAACTGTATGTTAGTGTTTTCAGGTAATTAAATGGTGCAAGAGGTTACGTATCAAATCAGTTGGAATCACGAGTTATATTTCATGGTCTTTAGTAATTTATTTATTTTTTAGAGTTCATGTTAAAGCAATGCACAAAATCAATGTGTTAATTATGATTATTAGGTAGCATATAAATTTATTGATAAAATCCTTTTTAAGATGATTTGCTAAAATCTTTAATTATTTTATTTTCAATAAAATCCTTTTACTTTAAGGGAGAGATTATTTGTTTTGGACATCTTGATTTCTTTCTCCTAAAAAGATCTTTAGGATTATTGTGATTTTATTTTCTTCTTAAATTCCAAGCAAAAATCTTTTATTTATTTTCACATAACGATTTTGTAATATTACCGAAGATACAATCTTCAGTGATTATGAAAAACTCTTATAAAAAGCAACAGTTACATGTCTCTCTTTTTGCTATTCACGTACTAAACTTTATGTGAGAGAATCATTGAGCTAGAAACTTTCCAAAACTAAACTAGAACGTTTCTCTTTGAACCTTTGGAATTTGCTAGTAACCTTTTTTTTTCGGACACAGAGAGATTGGTGCATTGTTATAGGATATTAATTGTACCTTTTTGCTTTCATAGAAGTGTTACAAGGTGTTTTGAGAATTTATCTTTGGCAACTAGAGTTAGTTGTTGGGATAGGTTTAGGAGAGTTTCTAGGTGCGTTTTGGCTTGAACGAGTGTTCAAGTGCGTGGGTCAGGTTAGAGTTAACTTGATCGAGTTGTACTATTTCATCAATAAGAGAAGTAGTATTTAAAGTCCTTCAGGCCGTGGTTTTTTATCCTTTGTGAGTTGCAAAGGGTTTTCCACATAAATCGTGAGTACTTTAATTTCAGTTCTTTCATTTAATTTTAATTTCGCAAATTTGGGGTAACACAATTCACCCTCCCTCTTGTGTTGCTTGTGCTATTAACATACTCCCTCCGTCCCTCTTTTACCTTTACAAACCACTATTTGGATTGGATTTAAGGAGGGGAGTATTGGACAATTTTGCCCTTGATTGAGAAATATTAAAGTAATGATAGTGGGGTGTTTGAAGAGAGAGAGTGATTGGAGAGAGAGTGATTAGAGAGAGAGTGTTGGATTTTTTTAATTGTATTAAAGAGATAGTGGAGGGGTCAATATGGAAGAATGGGAGAAAATTATTGGTTTGGAAAGGTAAATAGGGGACAAAATTATGCATGGTTTGGAAAGGTAAATGGGGGGACAGAGGGAGTATGTATTTTTTTTTTCTCCATCAATTTTTAACCAATAATCTAGCGGAAATGAAGTACTATACGAGGTTTTACATTACTATAACTATGATGGACTAAATACAATGTGCTTTTGTTATACTTGTATGTTGATTAAAAAAAAAAAGGTAAAGTCCACTTGGTACCCCTGTTCTTTTGGCTTTTCTAATTGGTAATCAAATATAGTTTTGTTAATCCAGATGGTGACCTTGTAATTTTAAAAAATTGAACTCCGTGACCAAAATATGGGTTTTCCATCAAGTTTTTCTAGTAATTGGTGACGTGGCGCCATTTGTACTTCCAAAACATCAAAATAACGTCAAAGGAATCAATCCACAAGACCATATCTTACAAGACAAATTGAAAAAAATAAATAAAAGGAAATCTTGAAACCCGTTGCATCATACGGGTTCCGAAAATAGTTCTATGTTCAAAACCCGTTTTTTAGGGTCAGGTTCGGATATTGCAATGAGTCAAATAAATAAATGGAAAATTTGATACCAATATTCATAAGTTTCTCCGGTAAAACAGTATTATTCCCAAGTTGAAAATTATACAAAAATATTCTCACGTTTGCACTTTTGTTACAAAAATGTGCAGTTTGCTAACGCTGTTAACGGTTTGCTGACGTGGCAGTCCTAAACATAATTAAGTCTTGAGTAACACTCTTGTGCAACTGTCTAACTATTAGACGACCCAACTGAGGGGCTATTTTTTTCAATTTAGGGTTATTATTAGCAACTTAAAGGTGACATTTTTGTAATTTAGGTCAGTTTTATGAAAAACTCGCCCCTAAGTTGGAAAATATAGCCATTCAAGAGTGTTATTCAAGACTTAATTATATGTTAGGATTGCCACGTCAGCAAACCGTTAACAGATGTGTACGGCGTTAACAAACTACACATTTTTGTTATAAAAGAGTAAACGTTGGAATTTTTTGCATAATTTTCAACTTGGTAATAATATTGTTTTATCGAGCAAATTTAAAAATATTAGAATCTGATTTTCCTTAATAAATATATAGACAAAGAGGGATTGAGAGAGAAAAAGAGAGCACACCAGCAAATCTTTGTTGGGAATGCCATCAAAAAGAGAAGGCTTGATCCACCCCTCTGTGACAAGCCAACCTCCGAGATTAACTGCCTTCACTTTTGTGAAAGCCGGATCAACTGATGTAATAAGCCCTCGGTCACCCTGCTGGCACTCCTGCACAACCAAGCTAGTCATCTAATTCAACAAATTCGAATTCGAATCCGAATCCAAATCCGACTCCGACTCCAACTCCGAATCCTCACTAACAAGAAGACCAAGGAGACACTCTGTGTTTGTGTTTGTGTTTGTGTTTGTCCGCTCTTTGAGATGTGCTTGGGGTCAGAGGCTTCTTCTGATCTGTGTACTACTATATACAGTAGTACATACCATGTACATTGGGGCACATGCCTCAAGTTGGCATCTAGAATTGTTAGCTATTTTAAAATTCTGACTTCTTTATATGTTGACTATGAACTTTCTTCGACGTGTTAGATACTAACTATTTCTAACGATTTTTTTTTTTCTTTTCTATTCGATAAGTGGAAGTTTTCTTTCTCTTTCTGTTTATTATTAATTTCATAAGTAAAAGATTAACTAAATTTGAGTGGGGTTTGTAAGATGATAAGAATCCCACACAGCTCTATAACTTTATTGATGCGAATGAAAGGGGTTTATTGAACCTAGAAGGTAAGCATAATCTAGTAATTATGTGAATATAATAATAATTTATATATGGAGATATATTATTGCCTAATATCCTTTCACATACTCCAATAGGCAATAATATCAATTTCCTCTAATAGGGTTGGACCTATAAAAGAGTGCAACTAATTTCATTCACAACATCAATCAAACCGTTGACTTTGTTTAAGGGATTAATGCATGTGTCAAACAACTCAAACCACCCATACAAACCAATTGTTCCTCTTTAGGGGTAACTAAGCAAAATATGTGATTGTTGGTGTGGGCCATTTGATAATTTCTCATGACTAAGAAACCCCTCTCAATATACGACATCAGGTATTAGACGCGAAAAAAAAAAAAAAAAATCGAAAATTTCCTAGGCTACTTGTGGTACCTATCTTAATTGAAGTGCACATGTGATAGCCCTAAACTTTCAACAAAGTAAGCAACATACTCAATAATCCTTAAAAAGACTATTATGCCTTACATTTCATTTATTTGTAAAGGATATGTTTGACTTTAGGAAAAATTCCAAAAAGTGTACCTGGCGTTAAAGGCAATAATAAAAATGGTATACCTGATATTTACATATTCCCATTTAGCGTACCCAATATTTTGAATTAATTCCAACTTAGGGTCCAATTGGTTGATGCCGTGAAAAATTATGTTCAAATTCCTAACAGTTTTGAGAGAAAACGCAATTCCAAGAGAGGTTTGCATTTGATAAGAGGAGGAGTTTGAAGAGAAGTATTGGGCTACTTGTAAGAGGGGAGAAGAAGTTGGAAATGATCCACAAAAGGAAGAAGTACGGGCTGAAAAATGTCCATGGAGGATCTATGCTTCATTACTTGTTAATGACATAAATTTTCACATCAAGACTCTGAGAGAGGACTACACCTTCACAAAATTTTACAAGAACTCGAGTGCTTTGTCTCCATGTTTTTAGCTCATATTTCGAAGCAAATTCAGATATGAGTGTCAAAACCATGAAAGAATCTTTGGCTCTCAAATGTAATAGACTTTTTCATGACATCAGTCAATTGGACCTTATGAGAAGTAATTCAAGAGGTTGGGTACCATAAATCAAAATAGGTAAATATCAAGCACCCTTTTTATTATTACCCCAATTCTCAGATATCCTTTTTGATATTTTTCCTAAAATTTATGTTTTTATCTCTTTATGATTCTAATTGATAAAAGAATTATAAAAATAAAAAATATAGAAAAAAGTTTAAAACTACATACCCTTACTCTATAACATATATTTTTTTTTAAATAGAACATTTTAAAAATTACAAAAAATAAACAAATAAGTTTAGAATATTTATTTTGAAATTATACATTTATTTTTAAACTTATTTTACTAATTTTTATTTAAAAATTTAATTTTTTAAAATATTTTTAAGTATTAGCTTTTAAACTTCAAATTTTAATTTTTAATTTTTAAAAAATTAGTTTTATTTTTAACATTTTACATTGTTTAGTGATTCTTTTGTTTTTCTAAGTTTTTGATTTTTTGATCAATTAATATTGTAAATAGAGAAACATAAAGTCAAATATAGTCATCAACAAAAAAAAAAAAAAAAAAAAATGCATTTCAAGGGAATTACAGTCTTTCTAAGGATTAGTGGGTACACTGGTCACTTTGTTGAAAGTTCAGAATAGCGCAAGGACATTTTTGAAAGAATAGGTACCATAGGCATTACGTCAAAGTTCAGGGATATCACAAAAAATTCCCGTTCTTGTGAGGTTGCCATCCCAAAGACTAGAACCCATGCCATAACATACAAGTGGCAAATTGTTTACTAATATTGAATCAATCATCTGTTGGATTAAATATACTTATGACTTTCGTTATTCCCCTCTCAACCATGGCTTCATATAACTATCATTATCCTCTTTTCCTTCAAGGACGTGCATTTGTGGCGAACATATACAGCAACACAAACTAGTTGAACAGTTAAAGATAGTGTCGAGCTTACAATATATAAAGAATAGGTTGTTACAGATTTTATAAACATTTGGTATTTTATTTTTACTACTCCCTCCGTTCTCAAATGAAAGTTTGTTAGCCACAAAATCAATTGCTGGGAACTTGGGCTTGGGAGGATGACGGGCCGGCCCAAGCGGGAATAGAAGGAGCTGGAAGTGGGCTTCAAAGAGAGAGTAGATGAGTCCAAAATAGAAAGAGGACTATGGCTGGGGCGGCAAGCCAAAGGATCTAGGGAGATCAACGGATCTTCCCGGAACTGGACAAGATCGACGAATCTTCACTAAGGAAAGGAATAATCTTTGATAGTCTGAATAAGGAAAGAAAGATTAATCCTCAGTGAGATCCCTGGGCATGTAAGCAGGCAAGAGAAGACCAAGAAGGATCGACATTTCTCTATAAATAGCAGAAGAAACTACCGAAAAAGACAGCCACGCTCAAATTGACCACAGAGTCATTAGTTTATCCTAGGAGTAGTTTAGTCTAGTCGTAATCATGGAGGTATATATGAACCCAAGATTTATCCTGTAACATTAGTTCTCCCTCTTTATTTTTGTCCTATTTATGCTTCGAATACAATGTATCAAATAAGTTGAAATCTCGTTTCCGAATTTCTTTCGAGCGACCTTTATTCTAGGCGCTATTAGCGGTCATCGAAGTGCTGTTGAACCTAACTTACCCTTAACTAGTGTTAAAAAGGGCCCATAGGGCATTTTGAATAAAAGCACCCCCCATACGCATTCGGGTCTCCGAATACGGCTCAACGCTAGCAATCTGTTCTAACCCAAACAAAGTTATATGCACTATTTATTTGAGAAATTTTGAGAGAGCTAAGTTACCAAAAACCCCTCATAAAGTTAAAATTGTGACATACAAGTCCCCTCTCCCTCCCACCCATTGTCAACCCACCCCTAACCAAACCCTACTTCGAAGTGGAGTTTGTTTTTGCATGCTCTTAGTCTTTTCCGGGAGATTTGGAGAGTGTTCTTACTCCACTAGTCTTTTTGCTCCTAGTCCATATTACCAAATGCAACATCCTACCTTTACCCCAACCCGCGTTACAACCTCTAAAGTACTCTTGATCCTGACGTGAGTTATTGTCCCAAGCGGTGGCGAGTTAAAATAAGGGCAAGCTTATGGAAGACCCCACTTTTAGATTGAGTCTTGAGTGTTATATCGATTTATCACAAAACACATGAGTGTTGAGAGTTACATTCCTAAAGTGAGGCCTACATTTGAGTAATTCTTTTCTAACGGGGAAGTAGCATCGACTTTGTGTGTCTAGACAAGGGGGTCTCTTGATGCTTCTTGTCATGATTTTAGTTAGGTTGGCTAGCGGTTTTGTATGCTTGGTTGGAACCAAAATCCATCTTGATTTTTGTTGTCTTGTTCCTCCATGGTTTCCTTGAAACGTGTTCACTTAACTTCCACTATGCAATCACTTTTGAGATGGCGATCTCCCCGCCTAATTGGACTCATCGTTCTTGTGTTTCATGGATATCTTGCTTGGGGACAAGCAAAAGGCAAGCACAGGGGATTTGATAAAGTGGATATTTAATGATATTTGTGTTTAAATCATACCTCATTTTGCTTTGATTCGTTGTTTATACTCCTCTTTTCGCATCCTTTTCCCTCCTTTTGTTCTTCTTTACATTTTGGGGTATCTTACTCTTGTTTGTGCATTTTAGGTGCAATAATGATGTTAACGAGAGACTTGATCGAGGTTTGAGGATGTGGAGGAGTGAATAATTGAAGGAACACAATGGATTTTGATGAATTGAAAGGTGGCAAGCTCCATGCACAATTTGGAGAAACGAGATAGCTTAGCAATTTTTGCGGTTTTGACACCTGTTTGGTATTTCAGCCATAACTTTTTTGTTAGAGCTCCAAATTAGGCGGTTCAAAAGGTTATGGAAAGATAAGAAGCAAGGATATAACTTTGATGTTTTATGTTTTTTCCAAATTCCAAGCGCAAGATGGTGTAAACAGATCCGGAAGCAGACTGTCCCCTTCATACACGGTCCTACACACGGTCCGTGTATACCCCCTGTGAACCGTGTATCACTCCATTCCAGCAGCGGATCAACGCGGTCAGGGGCGTTTTACACGGGTCGATACACGGCCCGTGTACCACCTCATGCACCGTGTATCAAGCCCGGTTACTGGCTATAAAAGTCACATTTAGGGTTCTTTTTGGGGGAGGCTTTTGGAGCCCCATTTTTTAGGTTTTAGATCTCTTTCTCTCTCTAGAGCACATTTAATACTTTTTTAGGATTTAGATTAATCTTAGCGGGGATTGGAGAAGATTATTGACAAACATTGGTTGTAAGCTTCTCTTCTCTCTCTTTTAACTTTGAATTGCTAATTTCTCACACTTTCTAATGATGAATGCATTACAATTAATGTTAGTTGATGTTATTTTCATGTTGATTAGTGGCTAGTCTCTCTCATTAGGGTTGGGATTAGTCCATTTATGATGTTTTGATGTTTAGATGATGTGATTTACTTGTGATTAATTGAGATTAATACATATTTGGCTTTGTGCACTCCATGTGTTTGATGAAATGCCTAAGTGGGAATTTGGGTAATTTATTGTGCAATTAGCTTAAAACCCGAGAGGGGAGAGTTGATTGTCGGGGTAGCAAGGTCCAAACAAGGTGACTTAACCACGAAAGTAGGTTAGGTCTAATTGGGGGTTTTATGCCAAATGATTCTTAATGGGTTTAATCGATTTTAACACCACGAAAGTAGGTTGTTAGGGGAGATTAGACACATCCTTGGTGACCTTGAGAGAGGCCCTTG
>BSSO01008235.1:0-10300 GCA_030267885.1 Mesembryanthemum crystallinum | reverse complement strand
ACACACATACCAATGATGAGGCAAAATTACTCTTTGCCCTTTATATAAAGTGAAAGAGGAGGGAATAAAGTTTTAGTGGGCAAATATAAAGAGAGTTATTTTTGTAACACTTGTGACAATTATTGGCCAAAAAAAGGAGTGAAAAGTTTATTTATGGACGTACCAAAGAGGAAACTGGAAAGTTTATTCAAGGACGGAGGGAGTAAGTTAATAGCATTACCCCTCCGTCTTTGTATTCCTTGAAATATCAAAGCGGACAAATAATTTAAGACGAGAAAAGTGCATTTAATAAGTACTTAATAATAGAAATGATTCAATCAACTTATATATGGAGTATTTATAATAGCAATGTTATTAACATTCATAGAAACAGCACAGGAATTTTTTTAGTTTGAGAACTCGATTCCCACGTTTTCTTGTAGCAAGTTGGCTTTACCAAAGAGTTCCAATCTAAACATGCTTTGGTATTTGCTGGATACCAAAAGTAGAAATCTCACTTTAAAGAAACCAACACTTTAATAGTACCATGCACTAGCAACAAAACAAGGATTTAAGATGAAACAATGAGAAAAATCAAGAGAGGAGTCAAAGAAGAAAATGATGTTACCGAAATACTAGGCATCTCAACAGTAGTAATTTATCTCATCAAACCACATATTGCACTGATTTACTCATGTCAGACAAGTAGACGCAGCACAAAACACGCGCACTTTGACACATATTAGGCTTTCATCCTCCATGAACAAAGCATAAAACACGTGTACTCCGACACATATTAGGCTTTTATGCTCCATGAACAGCACTTCCCCCATCTGCATATATCGTGGCGTTGCTAGTGACCGTTGTGTCCTCACAACATAGACAACTACCAGCCAACCCAATTACCCAAATAGTGGCCCAATCGCATACCCTAGTGCCACTAATGCATTTGGGTGGTTCTCAAGTCTTCAGATTCTAGAATTCCTAAACTTACGGGTTGCCAATCATAATGGTGCCAAAACATCTTTACTGCCATTGGCCCATTGCACCTGTTTCAAGTGTCTAGCAAATTATCAGTAGCAGATTGGAAACTATTAGTAGTACCCAGTAAACAGTATATATCTGCAAAAAAAGTGATGAAAGACACCACTTTCCTTGGTTGATTGATTGTACTCTTGATAACAGCCACTCTAGCACGGCAGTCATTTTGCAATGGGGTTTGCTGCACAGGAATGCCAAAGGTTAGGAGAGTGCAAGTGATAATAGTAGCACCAAGACATGGAGAAGTATTCATCTGTAGCAGAAGAGCTTTGGCGTAGATGGATATGTAGGTGTTTATCAAAACGAAACTTCCTATATTCACTTTGAAAAACTTTCAACCCAAGGTTCAGAAACTTGCTTGGGTGTTTTAATGCAAAAATATTAGCAAAGCATGTACCTTGTTGAAAATTGGCTGTGTTGTAGTAACATTTTTCTTATACCATTCAAAAAAGATTTAAGAATTTATGCAGATTACCTCACAATTTAGATTATCTTTTACAGTGTTAAGACACTCAGTCACTCACTCTCAATGAAGTGCTTCTTCCGTGTAAGGCCAAAAAATGCTTCCCTTACATACCACCACACAATGGTGGATAACTGTACATCTCAGTCATGACTTCCCAGGCTAACATGACCTCTTCCTTACCTTTGTACCATTTACATCAAGAATAAATTTGTAGGAAAAGTATCTTTATGGTTCAACAAATATAAACAGTGAACAAACACACACCCAAACACACACACGCACACACATATATGCACACAGTGACCATCTGGCAGAATCGTGCTGATCACTCCTAACAACTTCAACTCACCTAAATTCTGTAGTTATGATAGCAGGTGGCCACTGCATAACACTAATAGATTTTTCTAAGTTCCCACATTGATTCGATCACAACAAAAACCACCGCAACATAATTTTTTTGTTCTTAATTCCTTTCTCCAATCCCCAATCTCTTAGCTGGTTATCTGAGGCCAAAATCATTATTCCTACATTATCTTTTTAAATTATATCAGCGGCTAAGCACCTTTTATTTTTTCAGCAGGAGCAAGCCCCTCTGTTACGAGACCAGCTCCTGTTCCTCTAGCACAAATCTGATAATATGATTTTCTTGAAGACCATCCACATTATACTGAGGATATAACTCA
Organism: Mesembryanthemum crystallinum; assembly: GCA_030267885.1. Lineage (NCBI taxonomy): Eukaryota > Viridiplantae > Streptophyta > Magnoliopsida > Caryophyllales > Aizoaceae > Mesembryanthemum > Mesembryanthemum crystallinum. The sequence goes on along the minus strand of BSSO01008235.1, from coordinate 8,131 downwards.
AATACCTCACTGATAACTTTGTATCAGCTTTGTCACTTTCTCATTTACTATCTGGTGCACAATCTCTCAAAATCTTATGTTTGCTCCCTCCAAACAGCTTCTAGTTGTAGCTCAAACGATACACCTAAAACTTATATCCAGTCATGTAGCAAACCTCCAATTGCCACTGCTCTATACAGTCCTGCTGAAGCATTAATATTCTATTTTAGAGGTCCAATTCTCCAGAATCGAGGATTTTCTGACCCCCTTCCCCATCTGAGAAGCTTTGAAACACTGGAAAACCATTCACCAATGCCTCATGAAATTAAATCAAAGAGCTTCTCCTGCTTTGCTGATCAAAAGCTCCCATGTACTCTTCAAAGCACACCAAAGAATCACTAAGGCCCTGTTTGGGGTGGTTTTCAGTTGCCAGTTTTCAGTTTTTTTGGAAGTTCAAAACCAGTTTTTGGAAACCACTTTTTTCGGTTTTCAGTTTTCTGTTGTCAATTTTGGTTTTCGAGGTTCTTGAGAACTAAGCCTGACCTAACTGATTCTCCGATGATCCTGGAGGCCTTCTTCAATGACTTCACACCCATGGTTGATTTTGGAGCCTTTAAGTGGGTCAATATAAAAGGATAAACAAAGGCTATTGGAGACCCAATCGCATACCCCAAAAGATGATTTTCCAATTTTGTTTGAAAATAACTACATTTATCCCAGGATGTTGCTGTTGCCTTGTTTTTGTGGGTAAAACCTTTGGATTGAACCTTCCCGGGGCCGGTAGAATTTTTCAACACCGAAGTTCCCAAGAACGAAAACCATCTCAAGAGATCCCTTGGTGTTTCTTGAAGGCCATCCACAATGACTTAAAATCATAATAATCATGGTCTTGGTATTGAGCTAAAAAGTAAGTGACTAGTAAAGGATCACCAAAGGCTAATTGGGGCCCACTAACTAACCTTGAAAGTGTACTATGTCCCAAGCGGGTCCCTATCCAACATCCTTAATGAAAATTAGACCTAGTCATCCAGGAATGTATCACATCCTCGTTTTCGTGGATAATAATAACAATTGGGTTGAACCCCATATGACGGTTGAATTTTTCATTCGTCGGAATAATGCCGACCAAAGAGACCTTTTGGTGCCCCATGCAAATCTTCCCCAACAACTTAACATCATATTCGACCATGATTTCAGCTTCACAACCTTTAAACAGAAAGGTTCATCAAAAGCTATTAGAGACCCAATATCCAACCCCGAGGCCACGATCCTGTATCAAAGTCGTTTGCAAAAACCCATCTTTGTCCGAAGACTTGCAGGAAACGTCATTTATGTGCCTTATACCTACGTACCTTCCCCAGGCAATATTTTTCAATACCAAAAATAAAAAGTGACAAAGGCCTACCACATTTTTCAATACCAAAATAAAAGGGACAAAGGCCTACCAAATAGACCTTCCCGTGCCCCAGGAGACCTTTCCAATTGACTTAAGATCATATTCACCCATAGTTATGATGTTGGTGCCTTGAAAAGTGAGTTGCTAGTTAAGGATCACCAAAGGCCATTTAAGACCCAATAGTTGACCCTTGAGGGCCTCCCACCAGACAAGGCTCCCCCTGTCCATATTGTTCAATAACCACCTTTCTCTTGAGACGTCTTGGATACCATGTTTCCATGAGTTATGTAGTCTTTAAATACACCTTTACAAGGTCAATTGATTTTTCCGACACCGATGTTTTTGGGGATTAAAGATGACAAGAAAAACCTTGCGGTGTTCTGGAGAACTTCCGGGTTGACTTAATAATTTAACCTATGGTTTTGATTTAGGAGCCTTAACGGTTGGACCAAAAGCTATTGAGGAACCAACAACTGAGGACAAGACTTCCCACGCCCTTAATATCGTCTCAAAATACCAACTTCCTGAATGCTCTGCTCACATGGGTTATTATAGCCTTTGACTTAAACCATCTTATAAGCTGGATGAGTTTTCCAACATTGAAGTTATTCGAACATAAGGCTAACTCAAGGAGCAATTATTACATGGTTAGTGACCAATGCTCCATCTCTCACATAATTATGGAAGCATCTCCAAATCACCAACAAAATATATGGTAAATATCTCATTATGTGACAGAAGGGACCAGTGGTCCGGTACCATACAATAATTTCTCCAACTCAAGAGACCCCTTGCTCTCCTCTAAAGTCCTTCCTTAACAACTTACCAACCATATTCATAGATGGTCTTATTATAGGAGGCATAAAATTTGGTGACTAGTAAAGGGTCACTAAAGGCAATAGGGTGCCTACTAATAGGCATCAGAGCCTCCCATGCCCCATGTGCGCCTGTCCAACTATGTTTGGAAATAGCCATAGTAAGGGAACATCCCCTATGCCCCGTTTCAGTGATTACAACCTTCGGAATAAACCTTCCTGACGGTCGGTTGAGTTTTTAAATACCTAAGTTTCTCAGGTGTGATTAGTTCGACTCGACTCGGTTCAATGGCAATGCCTTAGTATCGCTTAGGCGACAAAGAGATTCATTCACTGTCTGCTCCCAGTAACTACCCGCCACTGTGCCCTCAAGTGCCCAACAAGCAGCCACTTATTGCAAGCTCACACTATTGAGATCGTTGGGTATCCTCCTCTACATCATCAGCCTCGTTCTAACAGGTTATCACCACTTGGTGTACCCGTCGCTTTCCACCATTAGATGATCAAGGGTAACTTTCACCCATCACCCAATCCTGGCATTCATCGCTTAGTCAGGAGCGTTCTCCGAAAAATTAGGACACATCAACACATAACTATCCATGTGTCTAGTATGTTAATGTGTAACATAGGAGCATGGTGCTCAAGTTAAATGTCAATATATCAGGATGAATTTCACTCATCACGGGGCATTCTCCACAACGCGCCAATGAAATAGGAGTGTGAATTGATTCAACAACTCTTCTTTGAACCACTCATAAATGTCAAGGGATGTGATCTACGAACACCTGGGGCAATGAAAAAAACTTCCAATCTACGTTGCATGGAGACGGGAATAGGGACATAAATGGGTACGGGGAAACGACAATTTGCCAAAATGCAAGAAACGGGGACGCGTGAAAACGTCGAATTTAAACATTAAAAAATTAAAAATAAAAAACAGAAAGTAGAAAATAATATATAAACGGTTAAATGAAAACCATGACTGCATAGAGGCCGCCACCCACTCGCCTTGCCGGTGGTAAAAGAATGCCGCCGGAGAAACGAGTTAGCTATCGGAACGAGAGAGAGAGGGGCAGCTATGTTTAGATTAGAAGGTTTTGCTCTGACTAGAGTCTGTCTACATTGCGAGAGGTAGGACTTTTTGTTTTTGTTTTGGGTAAATTTTACTAAGCTATACTGAGTTTTGGCCAAAATACACATAGCTATACTGACATTTGAGAAATTACGTTTAGGTATACTCTGGTGAAATTCTGGTTCAAAATAACAATTTTATGACAATATTACCCTCAGTATACCTTATTGAAACCTTTATATCAAAATATAAATTTAGGGTTTTTTTTTTTTTTTTTTTTGAAAATTTTGGTGCTTATATTCTACTAATTTTGTTTGTTAATTGTATTTTTTTACTAATTTTTTTAAGCCTCTCTAGGCATTTTATGAGTGATACGTCCAATCCTCTTTAAGGGGTATTATCGTCGTTTTATGTGCTATGATCACCGAATTTGTGAATTAAGTAAGCTTTTCGAAATTGGTATATCTCAATGTAATTATTCACACGTCGGTACACCTCACTGAAATTAACCCAAAATAGAAAATTGAAAAAAATAGGGGCACCAAATTTCCCTTTTTTTTCACCAAAAAACACCTCGTTCTAGGCTGCCAAAACGTTTCGAAACGTAACGAAACTTTCAGAAACGTTCACTGAAACGTTTCGGTTGTTGTCCGAAACGTTTTTGTTTGTTTCATTTGAAACGTTTCGTTTGTTTTTTGAAACGTTTTCTTCGTTTTATTCGAAACGGTTTGTTTGTTATTCGAAACGTTTTCTTCTTTTTATTCGAAACGTTTCGCGTGCTTCACGGAACGCAGTTACGTTTTGTTTGCTATGAAACGTTTCGTATTTTAAAACGTTTTGTTTGCTATGAAACGTTTCTTGCACGAGTCCGTTTCTGATACGTTTTGTTTACGGAAACTTGACTTGGCGATCGTTTTTTCCTCGAAACGTTTCTGGATCGGGTAACGGGCCCACCCACGAAAGCACAAGCAAATAGTAGCCCCATTAAAAGATTTTCTCCAGTTCTAGTCTTCTGATACCAATAGAGCCCATCAGGAAGTACTCTTTTATAAGCAGAACCATTGCTCACAAGATGTCTCATGATTACTGAAGCACACACATATACAAGAAAAACAATCAAACTCCACAAACCTAATAGCCTACCTCCACTTGTACATTTAGCTTGCCTGGCAAAACAAGCAATCAATCTCACACAGAATCTGTCTATCCCTCCTCTCTTATCACCCCCCCCCCCCCCCCCCGGTGCAGGGCTGGAACCCCTGCTTCCGTACGACCAACTCAAATAGGCATAAACATGTCGCAACACCCACGGCCCACCCACTCCTACCTTTCATAGTCTAACCATACATTTGCTCCAAAGGATCCCCTTGGAGCAACTTGATGCGAAAACCAAGTTCACAGAGAGATCAAACTAAGAGAAAAAGTCCGGAGATATGTTATTCACTAGAAAACTAGCTGGTATGCCAAAAGCCTTCAAAGTTGACATGAATTTTTTTTTGACACCAGGGTAATTGAAGTCAGAAGAAATACCTCACACAGAAACTCTCTAGATGCGCAGTTCACACTGCCTTTCCCATTCTTAGCTGCAATATAAGAGAAAATGTATATACCTCAGATATATAGAAACACGAAAACTCTTGTAATCAAGGCAAAGATGTACTTCAATCTCATACTACCAACAATATGGTAATTATATTCCTAAAGAGTCTGATCCAACAACTCTGATGTTAACATCTTTATTTTACATCAGAAAATATCACTACGCAAGGAGTAAAGCCACAAAACAGAGAAATGGGGTATCTAGAGAACTTACTTCCCTTAAAGTAATCCATCCAAACATCACAATCACCCAAAAGATAGATTGTCGCAGGAAGGTTAGCTCACACCAAATTTCCTCCCTAGAGAAACTGCTACTTTGTGATTACCTAACGCCAAAAAATAAAAATAAAAATAAAAAGCTCACAACACATCTTCTGTTCAAATATAATAAACCAATCAAGTACCCACATGCCTGCTCTATAGTCTATACTGTCTTGTTCTCCGCATCACCTTTCACCCTCAAAACAACACATACCAAATGAGTTCCAAAAATAAAATAGTACTCAAGAACCACCATCAATGTCTCCAAATCCATATCGACAAAGATAACATAAGAGTATGATTCATCTTCCAAATGCTTTCACAAATCCTGTTGCTGTACTCATGCATGAATCTAAACCGCCTTCTTCTATTTTAACCTCCCAACACTGGAACATCTAGAAGATCCCTGTATCATTACCATAATATGAACCAAGTAGATACTTTTAAAAACATAATATTTCTGATGTGCAAAGACGAATAATGATGTATCCAAGCGTAACACTAGACCAGAATTGAATCTTGGCATTTGAGCACAAGGGTTTGCAGTTTGCTCCAATACTCGTCCTTTGAAATCAACACTTCACAATAGCCACATAACAAAATTCAAGCTAATCACTAATCATGATTCCACAACCACTGCTTCTAAGTCATCTAAACAATATGCGCTCAAAAATTAGACCCATAAACCAATTTTATGGAGCAACCATGACCATAATACCTCCTACATCTGATTCAATGAGTAAAGAGCTTACTTAGTCCAATAACAAAGAGAATGATGAACCTCATCTTCAATCTACTTTCACATGTCCTAGTGACCAACTCGGAATCAAATTCATCAAATCCTTTATATTCTACAATATTCCAGAGAGTATGGAGCTAAACCAGAAACACTTAAGCCATAACCACAAAACAAGGCAAATGGTTTTTTAAAGTAATTGCCCTAGCACATAGGTTCATCCAACCATCACTATAAACAGCAATAAAATGAAATATTAGCTCAAATTGGCATTGCTCGGAAACTAACACCACACCAACTAGCCACATGTCTACAATTAAATATGTCGCGACCTAGAAGTAAATACTTTATAAGTAAAAGGGAAAGATATAACTCAATAACTAAAAACCCACAAAGAAAAACTGGAGTTCCATCTCTACAAAATTTCATGGATCCCATGGTTATGCTCCCGCACAAGATTTGACCAACCAATTTCTATTTGGTGATATAAGCCAATAAAGTCCATAGCACCTACAACAACTTCAATTCCCAGAAATAAAGACTACTCCTAACCTCCCAACAAACCAGAATTAAGTCCATAGCTTCTATTAAATATTATTTACTTTAAAATTTAAACTTTGTAAGAACTAAGAACCCTTAACTACTCGACGCATGTCCCATTAGTATACAATAATCCAAGCCAAAAACAAAAAAAAAAATGAATAACCATTCTTACTCTTAGCGTATATAATAAATTGCCCTATACACTCACTCTTATAACTTACAAAGAGCACCAACAACAATAAGAAAATCCCAGCATCTACTTCTCCAATCTAAAACAAGCCTAGATTACTCCTCTCATAGTAAGACTATCAACGTTGATAGTGACGCTTCACATAAAATACAAAAAGACTCAACAAACCCAACCAAAAGAAGAAAAAAATATGAATGCTACATGTTATCTTCTGGTTCCTTTGAATCAGAAAGAAAATTGTATATAACAAGAGGAGAAACATTACTCAATGCCAAAAACCTAAATGGTCTGGACTTCAACCTTAAATTGTTTCCACGAATTCCTTCACTGTGCTCCCACATTAAAATTAAAGTTCAAAAAAACCTGTTGTCATGCTCCAAACTAAACTTAATGCTGTTATGTGTTCACCAAATATCACGTTATAAGCTGACATGCTACAAACCAAACCCATAAGTCAATATCCACTAACACCTACTTAACATGTTTCTAATCTTTAATTAACACATTCTCAATGACATACCTTTGTGCCTTAAGCAGTACAGCAAGAATCAAACAAGTGAATATTCCAATATCAGTTTTCCACTTTGTCTCAAACGGGAGCCTACACTTGATCACTAGCTGCAGTGAATCTTCAAATTTCACTGATCAATTACTCCTTTCATACAGTGACATTGAAGGTATACTCAACGGCACATGACACAAAAGGAGTTAGCAAAAGATTACATGTTCACTTCATAATCCTTTCCTATCCCTAAAAGCTTATATCTCTGTAAATTGAAAAATATACAACTCAGTACCTACAAATTGATCTAGACCTGGAGTGAAGGTAAAGATGTAACTTCAATCACAAGCTACTTTAAAGAATCTTGTCACCATGCTCACTCTCAGCAACTTTGGCTCAACACCTCTATTTTGCAAGGTCAGAGATTTAACGGAAAAGATGGACCAGAATTAGCTTATCCATTATACAGAAGACATGCTAGTACTTGTTAAGGACTTATTCAATTGTGCCCTTTAAGAAGGCATGTAAACATCACAAATTCAAAATAAAGAAAATAGAATCCATAGGTTCAGGAGAAGGTTGGTTCATATCAATTTTCTTTAAAAACTGTTACTTTACAGTAAGTCCTCACCATCAACTCCTCATAAAACATAAACCCACCCTATGAGGTATCAACATACCCACTCCTGCATCCTGCTTTACTTACAAAGCTATAACCACAATCCAAATTCCTACTATTATATTCTTCCCACATGATTTACACTACAAATTCCCATCAAAAGAGACTTAATGTACATAAAAAAGAAAGGAAAAATTTCATTTTGGGTACCTGACGTTAGGCCTAATTGCAATTTGGGTACCTGCCTTTTCAATACTCTCATTTTGAGTACCTGAAATTTTAGAAACTGTCTCATTTTGGGTCATTTCACCAACGGCGTTAAAAACTCCGTTAACATGCTGACGTGTCATCAATAAAAAAAATATTCTAAAAATTCTCAAAAAGTTGTAGAAAATTTTAAATAACTAAAAATAAACATT
>BSSO01008234.1:0-10300 GCA_030267885.1 Mesembryanthemum crystallinum | reverse complement strand
TGACTTTTCAAAATTTAAAAATTTTCATTAAATTGAGCTTAAAAGCTGTTTTTCGAGGCAAATCTAAGGGGTGGATATTTTTAAACATCAAATATAAACTCGCATTACACTCACATGCCCAACTAACGGAAAATTTAGACAACAAACCACAAATAAAGTCACGGGTTGGATAGTACACAACTTTGAGGGCACCATTTGAATTTCCCAAAACACTTTGGGCACCAATTGGAAATGTCAATAGTAGAGGGGCACCAATTGGAATTTCCCATACTTATAAAAATTAAATAAATATTTCCTGAATACTTAAATCACAAAAATCAGAATTTATAACGTATTAAAAATTTGAATATTCAATCAAAAAAAAAAAAAAACAATCAATTAATTTTTTTTTTAAAATTAATTCAACCTCTAAGTGATGGTAGAATAGGAAAGGTGGATATATAAAACTTAGGCATTTGAGAGTTTGTTAAGCTCTGGAGCTCTCGTTAGTTCCTGCCTAGCTTGAGTTGTTGACTGCCATGAGAGGAAGAGGGAGGCCTTCGAAGAAAGCAACCATGGAAAATGATGCATTATCCTCTAAGAAACTTAGGATGGCTTTATTGTGGCGATTGATGAAGGATCGAGAGAGAAATCTTTGACCCAGAAGAGTCCCCATTTGGATTGCAAGCTTGCAAGATTTCCTTCCACCGGAGTTACGCGCTTAATTGACGGCTATAGATTTCTTTCATTTATTATTATTAGTTTTTGAGCGCCAAGCCAATGAACTATTCATTGATAATATGAAAAATGTCAGGTGTAACATAATGTCAAATACTAGGGGGAACATCACATTCCTTGTCCGAAACAATATTGGCAAAGTTAACGTCATGAACAAGAGCATGAGCAACTTATGATTACCAGTTCAAGAGATTTGAATTGCTCGCTTAAGTTGAGGATCTCCCTAAAAAATGTGTCCAATAGGGATCTTTGGGCATTGTCTCTGTTTCAGCTTCGTCACAAATGTGAGGCAATCAGTCTTGGCCACAACTCGCTTGAGTCCTCGATACAACACCATTTCAAGACCCCATCGGAACACTTCACCTTCAGCAAGTTCGACCTCCCAGCACTCTTGCTTGATGTACGTTGATGAAGGAGCAACTGATCGATACCCAACAATCATCAATGATCAAACATGTTAAAGATCAAATTGGTTATTGGGTTGGTTCTTAAGTTGTGTCCCACAATTGTTATCAATTGGGCAATTCATGCAAGATTTGGAATAAAACTTCTTTTATATGATTCGCAAGTTTGTAACAATGCAGATACAGTTTCGTATTTTGGCCATAACTTCTTCATACGGAGTTGGAATCAAGTGGTTCGAAAGCCTATGGAAAGATAAAAACGAGGTCTACAACTTTTATATTAAACACATTCCGAGATTCAGATCTTAAGATGGTCAAAAATGAGCCTGAAGTGGAACCTACGAGTCTAGAAACGAAACTCATGTCTATGAGCTCTATTGGACATTAATCTATCATTTATTATTTTATTATATTTATTATTTTTAGTTTAGTAGTTCATTTTCCTTAATTTAGGATAATTGTTAGAGTTGTTATTGAGTTCTAATAATTATGAAAGTTCCATAACTTGGAGCATAAGTAGCTTGTTTTGGTAAGTTTCCTAATTGTGTTAGTTTTCTTTTACTAGTTTGTTTCTTTATTGTGTTTTAGTAATATTAGGAAGGTGGATGGCTTGTAATTCCATATTTAAAGTGTTGATCATCAATGTGAAGAAAAGAAGCCAGAGCGTGAGTTTGTGAATTATGAATTATTTTTCATACTTTGAGTTTTAATCTTCTTTGGTGAATATTAAATCTCTTAGAGTTTAATTGTTCTTTGGTGAGCTTTAATTCTCTGTTTGTCTTTGGTGACAACGCCTTTGGTGGCGATATTGCTTGAAATTGAAGTATAGTTTGAGGACTTTCGTGACCTTGAATAATATTCAATTTGAAGAACATATCCCTTTTATTATTCCTTGTTCGAGAACCCATATTTATATACATCAATTTGGTATCAGAGAATAGTTTTTGTGCCTTATATACATCAAATTGTTTTTCAAAAAAGGGAGAATGATGCAGGAGCAAGAGGTCGATACCCAAACAATCATCAATGATCAATCACACTAAAGATTAACTTGGTTATTTGGTGGGTCCTTGTTAAGTTGTGTCCCACAATTATTATCCATTGGACAATTCATGCAAGATCTGGAATAAAGCTTCTTTTATATGATTCGCAAGTTCGTTACAATCAAGACACAGTTTTGTATTTTGGCCATAACTTCTTCATACGGAGTTGAAATTAAGTGGTTCAAAAGGCTATGAAAAGATATGAGCGAGATCTACAACTTTTATGTTAAACACTTTCCGTGATTCAGAGTTTAAGATGGTCGAAAACGAGCCTGAAGTGGAACATACGAGTTTGGAAACGAAACTCATGTTCATGAGCTCTACTGGACATTAATCTATCATTTGTTATTTTATTACAATTATTATTATCAGTTTAGTAGTTAATAATTATTTTCCTTAATTTAGGATAATTGTTAGATTTATTATTGAGTTGTAATAATTAGGAAAGTTCCATAACTTGGGGCCTAAGTAGCTTGTTTTGGCTAGTTTCCTAATTGTGTTAGTTTCCTTTTACTGGTTTGTTTCCTTATTGTTTTCTAGTAATATTAGGAAGGTGGATGGCTTGTAATTTCCTATTTAAATGGTTGATCATCAATGAGAAAACAAGCCAAAATTTTGAGAATTATGAATTTAATTCATACGTTGAGTTTTATTATTCTTTGGTGAATCCTAAATCTCTTGGAGTATTATTGTTCATTGGTGAACTTTAATTCTCTGTTTGTCTTTGGTGACAACAAAACCAAGCCTTTGGTGGTGACATTGCTTGAAATTGAATATAGTTTGACTTTGGTGACCATGAATTATATTCAATTTGAAGAACGTATCCCTTTATTGTTCCTAGTTCGAGAACTCATATTTATATACATCATACGTACTCAAGAGCAAAACTTTCCCTTCGTGATCTCTGGTAACAAAACCCAAACGCATACCTGTATGCTCCTAAACACTAGCATAAGAGTTTAGCTTCTCATCACCTTGTATCGGAGAATGCCATAACTGATTTTATGCTTTGTAGTAACCTTAGTTTCACCTTGCTGCTTGTGTTGCTGTTTATAGTCACTAATCATTTGACGGCTATTGCTGATGTTAGGGTTACGCGTAGCAAAGTCGCGTAGCAATGCAATGACGGAATTCTTTCTGATTTGACTTCTATGGGTTTTCCCCATAATTGCGAATTGAATAATGTGTCTGGTTCGAACAATTTCAATGTGAATTCTGCTGTAAATGTTGATAATAATAAGGTTGATGTGGGTAAAAGTAGGGATGGGATTATGGGTGGAAGTAAGGTTGTTAATGGGGTTGTTAATGGGGAAATCAATGGTTCTAAAGTGAATGTTGATAAGATGAATAATAAGAAAGAAATTCCAGACTCAAGTTTGTGCCTGAAATAGTGGAGTCAGAGGAAGTCTGTTTTGTGGAGGAAGACATTGCTGAAGAGGTGCAAAATATGTGGTTTATTTATTTATTTATTTTTGTTTTGTTTTTTTGGGTTAAAAGTGAGTAGATTAACCATTTAACGAAATCAATGTTCAAACAAATACAATCCACTCTGAGGGAGGGGATACTTCTAAGAAGGCCTTCTCCAAACTTCAAGTGGTTCCGACAATGTAAAAATCAAAATTCAATTACTCAAACAATTTACAAAACCATTCTCTATCTTATTGCTTTTTCTTCTATGGCATAATGAGAGAGAGATGTGCCCCTTTAACTCTTGCTTCAATGATTTGATCAGGTAGGATGGTCTTGGTGTGATCAATTCCACTACTTTTGCTTTGTTCCTTGTGGTCCAGATTTTGTGCAGCAGACTAGAAACAACAGCAGCATGGACTGCCTTCCTGAATTTACTACTCTTCAACCACCTATCAATCCATTTCCAGAGAAGGAAATGATCAATAGCAATAGCCCTGATATTCAGCCACTTCTTTAGTTCAGCAAGGCAAGTAGCACTGAAGAAGAAAGTAAAGAAGACGTGATTATGAGTTCCTAACAATTGCCACACACAGTGCACAAGTCATCAGAACAAAAGCCATGTCTGTGCAGCTTCTCTTGGACTTGCAATCTTTGTAGCATATCCATACAACATAAGAATGAGTGTTTAGGTTGATTAAGCCTATTCCATACCCATCTAGCGTAAGTAGACTTGGGGCGAGACTGCTGAAGCCATCTATAACCAGATGATTTAGAGTAAGCTCCTGATGCATTTTATTTTGAATGCATTTTGTTTTCAACAAAACCAAAGCACATAATCTCTATAACTGAGCAAAGTCTTTTACAGTACTAATTGACATTTGATCTTGGTTTATACTCCCACAAGATCTTTTCCTTGATATAAATACAATTAACCCATTTCACCAACAATATATCAGCTTTGGAAGCAATGTTCCATATATATTTGCACATGGAAGCTGTATTCCATAAGAGAACATTCCTAATACCCAGACCACCCTCACTTTTACAAATGAAATCCCAAGCAACAGGGGGGAATTGGTGAAATCAATCTGACCAGTCCATAAGAAGTTTCTACATATATCAATCACTCTTTTAATCAAATGATAGGGCATGATCATCAGTTGAGCGCAATAAGAATGAATGCTCATAACAATAGAGTTCACCAACTGAGTTCTATCAGCATATGAAAGGTGTCTTGATCCCCACACCCTAACTCTAGCAATCATTTTCTTAATGATAATTTCACATTCAGATTTAGTGAGTTTTCGAGCTGAGATGGGAACTTTTAAATATCTAAATGGAAGACTCTCAACCAAAGCCAAAAATGAAAGTAATCACATCAATAGTTTCTTGATCAACATTGCTGAAGTATAGAGCTGACCTACCTCCATTGACTTGAAGACCAGAAGTTCTAGAGAATGATGCAAATCCTCTCAACATAAGAGTGATAGAAGATAAATCCCCTTTGCAAAACATTAGCAGGTCATCAGCAAAACACAAGCGGTTAAGCTTAATAGGAGCACATTTTGAGTGGAAATTGAAGCCTGCCAGCCCCCCAACAACATCAACTATCCTTGTGAGATATTCCATACATAAGACAAACAATAGACGTGAGACTAAATCACCTTGTCTCAATCCTCTAGCCCCTTTGAAATAGCCTTGCAGCCCACAATTGATATCAAGAGAGTACTTGAGAGTTGTAATACAAACCAAAAGCCAAGAAATAAATTGAGAAGGAAAATTGAGAGCCTGAAGCATATGGTGTACAAAAGGCTAGGCAATAAAGTCATATGCCTTTCTTAGGTCTACCTTCATGAGGCCAGTGCTAGTAGTGTTTCTTCTCTCATAGTATTTAACCAAATCTTGACATATTATCATATTCTGAGAAATAGATTTCCCTTCCACAAATGCACTCTGGTTAGAGGAGATGAGAGAGGGAAGCACCAGTTTTGTTAGAAGGGGTTTGGGGTGTCTAAGAAAAGTTGTTGGCTTGTTGGAAAGTTGGCATGGCCATGCAATATTTGAGCATGCCCATGCCATCCGATTAGAGCTACCTTGTGATTCTCTTTGCCTTGATTATTTTGTTAATGCTCTTGTAACTCCATCATTATTCTAGTTATTGCTATGGTTAATTCTAGATAATGTTAGGTAGTAACTCCCCCTTTAGTTTTCTTGTAACCCCTCCTTAATGTTCTATTCAAGGGGCATTAGGAGTGCTAGTAGTTGTGTGGGAAAAAACATTGTGGATAATAGTTTAAGCCAAGGGTTGGAGTGCTTAAGTGTTCAGGGAAACACATTGGTAGGGAGAATTGTATTCATTGGTTTGACTAATACAATATAGAGGGGTGGTGGATTCAACCTCCACGTTAAACAACTTGGTGTTTCTTGTTGTTACTTTGATTTGTTGTTGTTTCGATTTCTTAATTTGCCCAAAATCCTAACAAGTTTCTGTCTAGTGCAAAGCAATTTGGAAATGCATTTGTAGAGTACAATACAACAAGCTATTGCTTTGTATGTTGTGCCAGATTAAGTATCACTAACTCTAGGAGCCAAAGCTACTACAGTCGCATTGATCTCACCAAGTAACTTGCCAGATCTAAAGAAGTCTAGCATTGTAGTACACACATCCTCTTCAGTAATTTCCCATGCATGTATCTGTGAAAAATTGGCTAGAATAACCATCAGGGCTAGGGGCCTTATTGCCTTCAATATCAAACAAAGCTTGCTTCACATTAGCTTTAGTAAATGGAGCACATATGCGTCTTTATTGCTCTTCTATAACAATAGATTTCCTCCTCACCACTTGCTCATTAACAGGGGTAGTAACCATAGAAGTTCCAACAATACCTTGATAATAGTATAGAAAAGCCTCAAAGATAGCCTTAGGAGAGGTATGACAAATCCCGTGAGTGTCTTTGATAGAATATATAGAGTTAGATAGTCTTCTAGCTTTAATACAGCTGTAGAAATAAGCAAGATTTTGGTCACCATTATCCTTCAGCCAATGAGATTTGGCTTTTTGTTGCAGGAAAGATAGGTGATCTTTCCAGTTTATCATAAATACCAGCAAGTTGCCTTTCTTCTTCAGAGAGCAAAGTATGATGAGTATGATGGGGATCAAGTTGCAAAGTAGACTCGCAGTCAATCAGCTTGAACAAAGTAGTTGGGGTTTGAGCATTAATAACAGCAAAGTGATCTCTATTCAGCTTCTTAAGCAAAGGTCTCAACCTCTTCAATTTGGAGACAAGCTTGAACATAGGGGTACCATGAACAGCACCAAGCCAAGAGTTTTGAACAATATACAAAAAAGACTCATGATAACTCCACATATTATAATACTTGAAAGATTTACATCTCTGCACTTGTTGATCCAAAAAGAAAATAATACCAGGGTAGTGATCAAAGGTTCTCTCAGATAGAAAATTGACAGTTTAAGAGGGAAAGGCATCCACCTAGGCATCATTAATGAGACATCTATAAATTTTGCCATACACCCTTTCCACCCCTTGTTGTTTGTTGCACCAAGTGAAGAAAGAACCAGTAAACCTCATTTCAGTCAATTCACAATCATTCAAGCGATTACAAAAAAAAGCAATTTCATTTAGAGAAGTAGGGAAGCCAACTCTTTCATTCAAATGTAGAATGTTATTAAAATCTCCAAAAACAACCTAAGGAGACATCATACCATTGCTAATAGAGCAAAGATCACATAATCTCCAAAAACAGCTTAAGAAGACATCATACCATTGCTAATAGAGAAAAGATCATACCATAGCTTTCAATACCGCCATTAAACCTCGACGAAGAAAAAGTCTACCAAGTTTCTCTCTCTAGTTTCTCTCTCTAGGGATTCTCTCTAGTAAACCTGGACGGTACAACGACCTTAGCTTACCGTCGCCGGCACTGGTCATGCCCAGGGGAAAGGGTAGAGGGCGGCAAAGTAAAGAGACTGCTTTGGTTTCTTTCCGCAGCTCAGTCAGCAATCATAGTGATCCACCAGCAGATTCGATGACCACTCCGGTCGATCAAAATGTGGAAATCCCTAATGATTTGGGAACTTTGAGTAAGGTATTGGTGCTACAACCCCAGTTGTTGTCATAGCAAATGCAGCACGTAAGCTTAATCTCTCTGCTGCAGTGGGTCTCGAATATGGAGGACAACCTCCCTTGGAATAGCGGATACTTTCCCTAGATCCTTGGAAATGACTATTTTCATAGAATTGAGCTTCTTCGAATGGTATGTCTCCACATTTCATCCCTCCTACTGTGAAAGATGGTTCCAATGTGGTTGCTCTTGAGAAATCTGAGATTGAAAAGAAAAATGAGATAAGGAGAAATGTTATAATCCTATATGTGGTAGGAGATACACCTGCTTATTCTTACATGGTTAAATTTCTAGCTAAAATTTGGCCTCATGTAGCTCAACCTACCATATACTTGCATGAAGAAGGTTTTTTTGTGGTGAAATTTTTGACTATGGCTACTTTACACTGGTCCTTACTCCATAAACAATATGCCCATTATAATGAAACCTTGGACACCAAATTTTGATTTTAGAAAGAAATTTCTAACTGTGCTCCCACTTTAGATGAGATTGCCTAATCTCCCCCTGCATTACCGGAGTGGTGATTCTTTAAGTAGGATTACTAGTTGTGTTGAGAATCCCTTTTTTTTTGCTAATGAATGCACCTCAAATCAGATCAGGCGATTGAAGATATCCCTACTGAGGTGGATATTGAAGATCCAAATGGTTCAGTGCATAAACAACCCATTGAGTTTGATTGGGTTCCTAATTACTGTAAAAACTTGCTTCCAACTTGGTCATGACTACTCTAAGCAGAGGTGGATTGCGCCTAGAAAGCCCCCTATAAATCAAGATCCACCAAAAAAGACACAACAAGTATGGAAACCCAAAACTTCTCCCCCACCTGAACCTGTACAAGAACCCCCTGCAACAACTTCTACTTCAAGCCTTGTGGTGGTCAGGAAAGGTAATAACTACAGTGCATCTAGTGGCTTTGCTCCTGAAATTATCCCCCAAGTGAATAATTCCTTTGCAATTCTTAGTGATCCTATTATTGAGCAACTATCCCCTAATGGTGATCCTTGCACTTCATCCCATCATTCCCATGTAGATGACCCTGGGGTTGATAGTTAGGCTGATGAAACATGAATCTCCTCTTCTGGAATGTAAGAGGACTGAATAAGCCTTTCAAACAAAAGAGCTTAGGTTCTATCTTAAGGCAAACAAGGTGGCTTTTGCTAGCATTCTTGAGACCAGAATTAAGCAACATAATTCTCAGAAAATTGATGAAAAAATAGTTAGAGGCTGGAGTTATGCACACAACTATTCCTTTGTTGAAAATGGAAGAATATGGCTACTATGGCAAGCTTACCATGTGGATGTTCAAATCATTCACACACACAGACAATTTATACATTGTAGGTTTGAGAGCAGATACTTTGATTTCATTTGCTACATAACTGTGATTTATGGTGGTAATTCACTTGAATATAGAAAGGAACTATGGAATACCATAAAGTAGCTGTGAGGGTCCATCAGTGACCCATGGTGTTTATGTGGGGACTACAATGCAGTACTGCATATGGAGGACATAATTAATGGAGCTCTTGTCACTGAACATGAAACCCAAGACCTTGTAGAGTTTATGGACTCACTTTCTCTCACATATATGAAAGCCAGTGGCAGAACATATACATGGACAAATAGGCATGTTAACAGCAAGATAGACAGAGCCATTACAAATGCTAGCTGGCAATTATGTTATGGGGCTATTACTGCTGAGTGCAGAGATCCTGCATTCTCAGATCACTCACCCATCTATATATCAGCAGAAGCATGCAATAGGAATCAATTAAAACCTTTTAGATTTGTGAGTGTGGTGGATGATCATGATACGTTTGAGCAAACTGTCAAAGATATGTGGCACAAACAAGTATCAAAGATATGGAATGGCAATGATTTGGAAAAAATTAAAGCTCTACAAGCAACCACTCAAAGAGTTGTTTATTGAGAAGATGGGTGGTGTTGATAAGAAACTACTAGGGGCCAAAGAAGCACTTGTAAGCATTCAACACCAATGCCCTGACTCACCTGACCCAGACTGGCATGAGTAGGAGAAAAATGCAAGAGTAGAAGTGGAGAAATGGAGCAATCTGCAGGAGCAAATATACAAGTAAAAATCAAAATCCTACTGGATCAAGGCTAGTGATAGAAACTCCAAGTATTTCTTTGCTATACTGGGAGATATAACAGAAGCTTCATGACCACTCTAACTGATGATATTGGGAACAGGCTAACCAAGTACATGATATTAAGAAGCAAGTCTTGGGTTTCTATAAGACATTGCTGGGATCCTCTACACCTCAACTACCTCACATTAATATGAAAGTCATGAGAAAAGGGCCACAACTGCACCATGACTAGGAGATCTTTCTTGCAGCTGAGATAAAAAGGGAAGAGATCAGAAATGCTATATTTGATATTAACTAACTACAAGAAAATCGATTTTTGGCTGCAACTTTTTGCAACAACTTAATTTTGTTGTTGCCATAGATTATTATTGGTAACAACATTACTTTACCTGTTGTGAAACCATGTTGCAGTAAATAAATTTTCGATTTCCCTCCTACAAATTCAAAGCGTGGCGCCTTTATAAATGTTGGA
>BSSO01008233.1:0-10300 GCA_030267885.1 Mesembryanthemum crystallinum | reverse complement strand
CTAGATTTTGAGTAAAAGTTACAGCTTGAAGCTACAACTTGTTCTTTTTTCTCTCTGCTACCAAACAAGATTTTAGCAAAAGCTACAGCTAAAGCTAATTTTGCCAAATATAGCCTTAAACAAAAAGTTTATCAGAAAGCTTCCAAGAAAGAGACAACACGCGTTCATTTTAAGAGTAATGTATATAATTGTTGTGCTTAAATAGTCGCAATATCAAACAAAATGTGGACAATCTAACAAGCCTAAAAATGGTGGATGAAAAACTAAAGGAAAAATTCCATTTTGGTGCCCTGACATTTGGTGTAATAATAAATTGGTACCTTAACATTTGACTAATTCCATTTTGGTGACCTGACATTTTAAGAATATTTCATTTTAGTGACTTGACCTTACTTCGTTAAGTAGGTCGTTGCATAATCACTATCCAAAAGTGTAATAAAATCAGAAAAATAGAAACAAATCTAATATTTAAAATTCCAAACTCAAAATGAAACAATATACTTTCCTAAATCATTCCCCTCTCTATTTTCAATAATGCTTGTCGTGAAAAAAACCCCAGTGTTCATTCATCTTCCTTTGTAGACTGAAAATTTGTGGCCGTTGAAACTCCATTAGCTGAAATTCTCTCACTTTGGAACCTCGATTATTTTAATATTTGAAGAATCGAATGAGATAAACTTGATACTTGAGTGAGAAAAGCTTCAAAGTTGAGAAATGTTTTTATTTACAATAGCGGACAACTTTGTAAATTTAAGTCAAGCCACTAAATGAAATATTCTTTAAAATGTCAGGTCACCAAAATGAAATTAGTCAAATATCAGGGCGCCAAAATGGAATTTTTTCAAAACTAAAAGAAGCCTGCAAACTAAAGAAGGATATTAATGGACAAATTGTTTATTTATTAATCTAAGGTATGTTTGGCCTAAATTCTAGCCCCGTTTTCTTTACTACCCAATCCTTAAATTGTACGAAGTTAAAATGAGGGTTATAATGTTGTTCACAAAATTAATACATATAATTACTAGATGGGCCCATAATTTAATAAGTTGAGGGCCAACCTGACTCAATCATGATCAAACATACGTGGTTGATTACTCTCATCCTTATTCCAACCATTCCTTCGAGGCACCTAGTTAATTTGGTCTTACGTTAATTTGTTGCCTCCCCCTTCCTCCATATGAAGGACCTGGGGATTAAACTAAGCTCTAATGTGGGAAAAATCAAAATGACTACTAAGATAAATTTACCCCCAAAAAAAAAAAAAAAAAAAAAAAACCTTCAGGGAAAACAAAGCCATTCATTCATGAAAAACATACTTGACATTTACAAAGATCAATATATTAAACAATTACAAATCTAAATTAACAAGAGAAAATGACTTTTTACCATTATTGCTTAAAACTGATGTCTCGTTCAGCTTCATAGTTACTCCATTTAATAACCATGTTATTTGCACGTCCATGGCTGGAGAAAATCATGAAACATATTGTAAATAAGACTGATTTTGTTTTTTCGACTCGCATAAGCTAATGAGATACAAAAGGCAAATTTATAAAACATGCCTAAATTAAGATGCACCACAGGCTCCTACCGGGACGAAATATTTTCGTACTAATACTAAAAAAATAAATGTCCAAAAACAAACGAAAAATATAAAGCAAAAAAAAAAAAAGTTAAAAAAAGTGCAAACTCCCAATAAAATTGCGGTGGTAGCTCTAAGGATGATAAAAAAATGAAAAGGATTGCTAGGGTTTATAAAAGGAGGGATTTTTTTTTTTTTTTTTGACAACAAGTAATACATTTATTAGGAATTAAAAGATAATACAGTACGATTACAACCCGGAGAAACTAAAAGATGGGCCTCTCCTACTAGAGGCCTATCTAAAGAACCCAACCTATGCAAAGCTAAGAAATTAAAAGAGAGACTGAAATTGTGGGCGGTCTTCTTCATGAGTGGGCTAAAGCCATTATCATCCAACAAGTCGGATCTCTTACGCTTGAGTCCATGGTAACACCTGCATTCACAAAAACAATTAGAGGAACACAAAGACCTACCCATATGCTTGAGTTTTGGAGGTGGTGGGCAAGGTCTCCAAGGGTTGTGGCCGGGAGATTGCACCTGACGCCGAGCCTTAAATTTCCAAAAGTGGGGTTTAGGTTGTGATTTGAAACAACAAGGAATTGGTGGAGGCAGCAAGGTCGAGGCTAGATCATCTGCTGGTGTAGTCGACCTAATTGGAGCAACATTATCCTTCACGGAGACATCCTGCTCCACTACATCAACAATATCCTCTGTAACACAAGAAGTGATTGATGCACAAGAAGCATCTTCTGCCATTGGGCATGAACCAGTAAACACATCCTCCGAACCTTGCTTAGGAGAACCAATAACTCTAACCGTCATCACAGAAAACTGACGAGGATAGTAGAAATAAACATCTTTACCTTGAACAATTTCTGTGTAGAGATTTGAAGAGAGTTGAAGAAAGGAGCCCCGCCTTCGTCGGTTACAAAACCGAAACTTGGACTCCGCGTGATTTGGGTTCTTTTTGTCTAAGATGTTCTGCCCCTCCTTAATAGTGGGTGTAAATTCCATATCACCAGGACCTGATACAGAACACTCAGGAGAAACTTCAAACGATTCAACATCCTTTCCCCCATTATTATTGTCTGCAGGACAGCTTTCCGAAGCATTTGCAGTACTAGAATAGTAGTTGTGATCAAGTACCTCTTCAACATGAGATGAAGAGGGATCACCAACCACACAATGGAGGATTTTTTTTCCTTTCCTGTCAAGCTCTAAATCCAGTAGCTCATCACAGCTTCTCTTACCTTTTCTAGTTGAAAAAAATAAAATCTCAACCCTCTCTAATTCTCTCAACACCTCAAGGTTTTGTGGTTCAAATGCCATTGCTTTCATCAAGTCCGAACGAGATTCTTCAAACAAACCCAACACTTTCCCGGTTACCGCTCTCCGATAAAGAGCTTTTGTATTAGAAGGATCAAAATCCAAAACAAAAGAACATAAACTCCTAGCTCTGTTATAGGCATGAAATTTATGTGCGCACGCAGCCAAATTCAGATTCAACATGATCACTAAATTGGCTTTTACTCTCAGCACAGAGTGGCAAGCCAAAGGAGAGTAGTTTAGCAGCCTTATCATAACGGGCAAAAGCCTCTTCAATTAGGCCCTTCCTAAAAAAACAGTTACCTTCATATTTAAGAGACCTCACATGGAGAAAAACTTCTTCAGGACCCTCCAATGTCATAAGAAATTCAACTATTTCTTGCTCCTCAAAATCATCAGAAAACTGGGTAGAACACAAAGTAGACACAAATAGATCACTATCCATAATTTAGCAGCCAACCCAAGTATAACAACACCAACTAAAGCAAAGCCCTCAATCAATTTGAAGAAGTAACAAGCTAACAGCCCTCAATTGGAAACAACCAACAAACCAAACCCTAGTGAAGAAAGATTGAAAATACCTGAAAAAAGTTAAAAAAAAAACGCCACAAACAGTCCTTCAACGGCTCGCCGGCAATCGAGAGAGGCGTCTGACACTCGCCGGTCACCGACGAGCCTGTCGGATCGCAGACCTGGCTTGAGTTAGGCGGTGGCGGTGGCGGTGGCTTTCCTCTGTTGTGTCGTCTCTCTTTTTGATATTCAAAAGGAAGGAAAGTTGAGGATGAGAAGCCGCAAATTCTTAGCTATTAGCTACACCTTAAAACTGCAACTTTATTTTTTATCACCTATAACTTCATTATAAAACCCTTGTATCAATTTCATTGATCTATAATTATAACTTCATTACAACTGTTTTATAATGAAGTTGCAAGTGATAAATAATGAAGTTACAGTTGTTTGGAATCCATTGGCTATAGCTACTCATAGGTGATGAGAAGCACCAAATGGTAATTAAACCAAAAAAAAAAAAAAAAACACTTGAATATGGCACGTGTGCGGTGTGTGGCTGTTTAAATAGCCCATGATCTTTCAAGTTCCACAACAATTCCTATCATTCTTTGATTTTCTTCCTCCAACAACTGCGTACTGCTTTCTCTCTCTCTCCTCTCTCCAATGGCGGAAGCAGAGGAAGTGGAAATGGAGGTTGAAGCCGTAGAAGCCGTCTATGGAGACGACTGCATCGTCCTCAACAGATTCCCTCCTCACCTTCATCTCCACATCAAGCCTCGCACTGCCGACATTGATTCTCAGCAGGTCCTCTCTCTCTCTCTCTCCCCTCTTTCTTGTATTGCGTCTGTTTTTCCGTTCTTCAAATTGCTTTTCGTGTTAAATTTTGATCCTTGTATTTGTAGTTTGTATGTGTCCTTGTGCTAATTGATTGAACTAGCGGTTTTTTCTGTTTGAGATTCGCTGATTTTGATAGCGCTTTTTATCGAATTGAGTAGACAACATTGTTTTGTGATTATTGTTATTTAGAAGTGAATTCGGGGGCTTGCTGTTTTGCTAGTACTTTTAAGTCGCATATTGAGAATTTGTTCGGTTTCTTTGAAGATGGAAATTGATGAAACCCTACTGGCTACTGGCATGTTTGGCTGATAGTATTGTTTAGAAGTAGGGTTTGTAGTTCCAAGGATGGAGACCTGACTAGAGTTAACAGTTCATTTATGATATAAATTTCCGGGAAATGACTTCGATTGGTGACTCTTGCTCGATTGGTGACTCTTTCTAGCATCCCTCTGCCGTCCGTTTGGGTGCAGCTAATTGCCAGAACCTACCATAAGATCATCACTCCTATTCTTGGACAGTATGTTAGTATGTACCCAAGGCCCATTTTGGGTGTTTCCTCAACCATAGTCTCTAATTACATCACAAACAGTACGCCAGTATGTTTCTATTCTCGTAGATAGTCCTATTGGAACCCAAATATAGAAGAGAGAGTATTATATTTGATCCACAGATGTTTCAGATTTGAACTCAAATGACGGTATCATACCATGTAAAGCTTCATATAATATAGTACTACCTCCGTCCCACTAAAATGTTGTCATATCCCTATTTGGCAAAGAAATTTTGGTGAACAGACCATACTACCCTTGGCTTTATTCTCTCTCAGTCATCCCTTCCCACATTACTTTCTCTTATCTCTCTCCTCATTGTTCTCCCAAGTCCCATCTTTGTCATCACACCCTAGCACTTCAACACTCATCACCCTTCCTCACCCGTCCTCCTCTTCCTCGACCACCTCCACCATAGCCGCCGGTGAGCTCTTTCTGGCAATATCGATCTCCTAAAAACCAATTTTGCCCAAATCAAATGATTTCAACTAACAATCATGAAACCATATACTCAAAACCATGTAATTTTTCTCTCTTATCTCTATTTTTGTACTCATCAAACAGATCACTAATGACTTCTACATGTGACTTTGGTGTTTTGTTCTTTTGTGCAAAAAGGTTAAAAGGATCCCACTTATATTGAGCCAAAATAAACTCAAAACACCGTGAAATTCTTTGTACATATTTTGTTCCCCTGACTTAACATATTTGCAATTTTTTGGGGTAAAATTAGAGAGAGAGAGAGAGAGAGGACATCTCTCACTCCCGTTTCTATCACGGGTGACTTCACAAATTCGCAGTCGTACTTGTTTTGTTCCTCCCCGCCTCTCTCTGCACCACTGCCAAGTCTGAGGATGGGGCTATGGGATGAGGATGAGGAATTTCTCACATCTAGAAAATGGTGGCCTGATTTAGTGGAGTAGAAGATCGTGGCCTGATTTTGTGGGGAAGAAGATGCTGGCCTGATTTTGTGGGGAAGAAATGAGTTAGCTTGAGGGAAGAGCAGAGAGAAAATGGAAGAGGGGTAGGGGAGGGGAGAGGAAAGGAGAGAGAAAATGGAGGGGGAGGGTCGGGCTGGAGAGGAGAAGTGATGTAGTGCGGGGTATTATGGCATTTTGTGTATAAAATGAATTTCCTTAAATTTCGTGCCAGTTTTGGTTTTACATTATTTTAGTGGGGTAGAGGGAGTACCATATTTGGTTGTTGGTTAAAGCTTAACAATCTCCATTTTTTTTTGTTTGTAGTTTGTCGAAGCAACAATTGAGTTACGCGCTGGTTCACAGGTACTGTATACCAATTTTTGGTTATTATAGTCTCATTTCTTCCCGATTCTTCTTCCCCCCCCCCCCCCCCTTTCTCTAGGCTGATTGCTACGTTTGGTGATGTCTTAATTGTCATGTGACTGGATAAACATTTCAGATTTCTTCAAAGCAGATGAGTTAAAATGGCTTCACAGCTACATTAGGTTCACATGTTGATTTTAAGTTTTAACAAGAAATAACCAGCCCTCACCTTGGAACCCGAAAAGATTCCATTGCCAAGCTGAGAATTTTAAATATTACCTCTACATTCTACATTTAAAGTGTTTGACATATATTTAGTGTATGTTAGTTTTAGGCGGAAGAAGTGGGATGTTATATCAAAGTGAGATGGAGAGATATGAAGAGAATGCTTTGTGTTTATTGATGTGTAAAGCTGGAGTACATACTTGCTTCAATACATCAATTGGTATTTATAAGAGCGGATCTCCACCTCCTTTAGCCTAGATTTTTCTATTGATGCCTCTAGAGTAAAGAATGGATTACTCTAGATATTTCTAGCTCTAGATAATTCTAACTTAGGATAATTCCAGGGAGATGTTTCAAGATAAATCTTTCTAGGCTATAAGATATTTATGAGCTATGTAGATTTTTCTAGATAGATAATGTAGCTATGGATTTTTCTAGATTATTTTGAACACTCCTCCTAATCTCGAAAAATCTTGAATTCCCAATGTTTTCTAAAGTGCATGATTTTTTTTTTTGTTGGCAATGTCTTTGACAAGCTCTCTTATAAAGTGATGTCATAATTCAGTGTGCTACCACTGTGGAACACTAGATTTTTCGTAGTCGCGGTGGCGGACATGTTGTCACTATGGACTACTTATAGCCATACTACTTCACATGAAGGTGTTACGTACTCTACTTTTGCTGATGATAGTGCCACCCTTGCTTGTTTCTTTGACAACCCTGAGATCACCTTTGATACTAGCTGAAATGCGTACCTACTTGTACTTTTTCTATCGTCGATGCATCCAGCCCAATCCCTATTTGTGTATCCGTTGAGTCAAAGAAGAGGCAACATGAATGGCGGTTAACGAGAAACTTTCCACGTATGATGGCAAAAAAAGGTGGAAGCATCGATATGCATCTATTGAAGCTTGGTTGGGTCTTTGATCTACCTTACTAAGACAAGGCCCGACATAGTATATGCAGTTAGCATTGTGTCAAGGTTAGCAGAGCCCATTTCGCAGCATCTCAGAGAATTTTGAAATATGTCAAGGGAAAATAAGAGTTATGGTCTCATATGCGTGACATAAAGAGATTGCCGACTCAATGGATACAAAGATAGTGATTGGCCAGTTGCATCGACGATAGATAAAGTACAAGTGGGTACGTATTTCATCTAGGATCAAAGGTGATCTCATGGTTGTCAAATAAACAAGCAACGGTGGTACTATTATCAGCACAAGTAGAGTATATAGCAGATACAAGTGTTGCGTGTGAAGCAATGTGGCTACGAAAGATTTTAAAAATGTACATGGCATAGAAGAACCAATAATAGTCCATTGCGACAAAATGTCTGCCGTCGCGGTAGCGAAAAATCCAGTATTCCATAGTCGTACATAGCACATTGAAATAGGACATCATTTTATACGAGAGCTTGTTGAAAAGTGCGAGATCGAGTTACAATTCTGCAGGATGGAGGAGTAACTCACGGACATATTTGCCAACGCATTACTAGCAGAAAAATTCATGCACTTTAGAGAACACTTGGACATTTAAAATTTATCTAGATTAGGGGGAGTGTTAAAAATAATCTTGAAAAATCCATAGGTAGAGTATCTCTCTAGAAAAATCTACATAGCTCATAAATATCTTATAGCCTAGAAAGATCTATCTAGAAAAATCTCCCCGAATTATCCTAAGTTAGATAAATCTAGAACTAGAACTATCTAGAGTAATCCATTCTACTTGATTAATGTTTAGTATAGAGACATCTATTGAAACATCTAGGCTAAGGGAGGTGGAGATCCACTTCTAAAATACCAATTGATGTATTGAAGCAAGTATGTACTCAAGCTCTACTCATCAATAAACATAAAACATTCTCTTCATATCTCTCCCTCTCACTTTGATATACGAGCCTACATCTTTCGCTTGAAACTAATACTCTCTTTGTCCCTTTCAAATGTTGTCAAACCAACAAAATATTTGTCCCACTCAAATGTTTCCAAACCAATTCTTACCCATTAACTTCTCTATATTACCCCTCCACTATCTACCAAATACAATTAAAAATTCTTCACTCAACCCTCTCTCTTAATATTTGTTTTTTAATTTTATTTTTTTATTTTATTTTATTTTATTTTTTTTATTTTCGTCCCCTTTTCTCTCTCTATTCACTATCTATCTCTCTCTACTTTATTTAATTCTATCTCACACACTCTCCCTCTTTCTCTACCCACACTCTCTCTCCTAATAAACAAATCAATAAACAAACCTCCACTCACAATATAAAACTAATTCACTTTCAAGGGTAAATATGTAAAAAACAACCCTTACAATTGCTCCTTAACTCCGCATCAGAATTGGTTTGACAACATTTGAAAGGGATGGAGGGAGTAGAACAATGCATTTTTTTTCTAGATACAGGATTAATTTAGGACATTCACAAGGTTTTACATCTCTCTCTCCCCAAGTATCACTCATTGTTTTATTCAATTACATATAATTACCAAGCCCACTAGCTTTCACAAAAACTAACAGTGGATGAACACATACTTTAGATATCGGAACATGGAGGTGTTTGGTGATATTAGGTTTAGAAAGGATGAGACGTGGGAGGAGGTTAGTGTCTTGGATGGGTTACACCAGCAGGGGATTGCCCTTAATGATCAATTGGCGTTTAAAAATTCGATAAGAGAATCTGATTAAAAATTCCTTAAGAGAATCTGATTGAGCATATCTATTTCCGAGAGGAAGTGACGCCACAAAAATGGGTGAAGGGGATATCAATTCTAAGTTTTTTCATAGTGGCTAGTGCTAAGAGGAGAAAGAACTTTATTCAAGAGATGGAGAGGGATATAGGAGAGATCGTTGCTCACAGCACTCTTATTGAGATTACTTCTTTTTTTTGATAAGAAAAACTGAATATATTAATAACAAAATAAGGTTACAAGAGAGGAGTACCAGGAGTCCTCAAGAAAGAGTTACAAATCGCCCCAATGGCGTTGAAGGTCAATGAGGAAAACACCCTTAAATGCCCCCGCCTCTTTGGCCGAAAGAGAGTCCAAGTACACGATGCGGCCCCAAACATAATCTACTGCTGAAAAATCCCGCGCAGATGGTGGAATTCCGCTCAGATACACCAGATAAGTGCCATAAAACTACACCTCCAAAGTAACTTACAATCCTTCCCCCGTCCCAAACCAACATAGTGAGTAACATAGTGAGTATGCAGATGGACAATGTCACCAGGACAAATAAAGCACTCCCCTTTAATCCCCATTAGTCGGAGCCAAAGGGACCTCGCAAAGTCACAATGTAAGAACAAATGTGTGATGGATTCCTCGGCATGAAGACACATAGCGCATTGATCCGGTGAGAGAGCCCAAGTCAGCGTCGCTGCCGTTGCAACACATCATGGGTATTAATTTTGCCGAGGGCCAAGGTCCAAGCAAAGGCGCGCACTTTTAGGGGTACCTTAGACTTCTAAATATAGGTAGTTAGGGGAAAGGTAGGATACCGTGGTACCTTATTGAGATTACTTCTTTCATAAGTCCTTGTTCTCGGAGGATTGTTTTTCTCATCCGATGGTCGAGGGCTGGATTGGTCTCCTGTTAGTAGATTTGATGCGATATAGTTGGGGTGTCATTTTGAGTTGGAGGAGGTAAGGCATGCGCTTTTGATTTGAAGGAGAACAAGGGTTTTGTTTTGGATGGTTTCACGATGACTTTCTTCTAGTGTTGTTGGGAGGTTACTTGCGGAGACTTGTTTAGGGTTTTTGAGGACTTGAGGAGTTTCTTGGTTCCTAAGAAGGAATTCTTTGAGGGCAAAGGATTATAGGCCTATCAATTTGGTCACTTGTGTTTATATGATCCTACTAAGGTTTTGGCCAATAGACCGGATGAAGTCATTGCAATAAAACATCTCTTGTTGAGAGTGCATTCATTAAAGGGCTGCGAATTTTGGATGCTGTTTCAATTGTTAATTAATTGGTGGAGGATGTAAAGAGG
>BSSO01008232.1:0-10303 GCA_030267885.1 Mesembryanthemum crystallinum | reverse complement strand
GCGATCTCTTACCTTTATTCTCTTATTATTTTATGTTATTTATTTATTTTACTAATTTCATATTATTATTTTTACTATTATATTTCTAACACCTTTTTCAACAATGAAACTAACTATTATTCTATTAGTAATATATGGCACGATCTAATTGGCGGAAAAATCTATATAATCAAGATCATACACATGACATAATATGAATCATGAAGATTTTACTCTTGAAGCGTGACTTCCTCGATTGCCTTCCTTGAACTCTTGTAGATAGTATAAGGACTTCAAGCGTAGTCCCTCTAATGTAAAGTTCACCCGTCAAGGGTTGATCACCAACTATCGATTGCTAGATCGTCTAAGAGAAACTATTTCTCACTAATTGGCTTCTAAGAGAACTTATGTAGAGATTGGAGGACAAGGGAAATTTTAGTAGGATATATCAATCTAATTGATGTGTGTATCAATAAACCAACCCTAGATTGTTTATGTAGACAATTATCCAAAGTCTCCTAGAGACCTAGGGACTTATAGAAACATTCCATAACTTAATACCATGTCTATAAGGACATGGGATTCCCTTCCCATATATCACACGACCACTAGGCCATGCGACACAAGGCACGAGCCCACGAACCACACCACCGTGAGCCCCTTGGCTCCTCCACGTCCCTATCGGTTCCACATGGGTCGAGGGAAAAATTCCCCCAGTCGGTTTTCGGACTGGGTTTCCTCTTGGTAAATATTAACCGGGCCCATCTCATTAATACAACACATGATCAAAAGTTTGACTTATGTGTGACCCATTAGGTTCACACCCAAATTAGTTTTGGTCCAATTACCCAACTAGACCAATAATCAATAGCCGTTCTAGCTATACATCTTGATTACTAATTCATAGAAATTCACTATCTCAAATATATATAACTATATATATTTTAAATTAATTGCTACTTGACTAATAGAACATAAATCATTCTTACTCAATGTAAGCCTCTTGTTGACAAAATACTGCAAAGAATCCAGCAGTGGATTGTGCATCTACTATCCTATATAGGGAGACTCCAGATGATTAAAGCTGTAATTTTTGAAGTATAAGCATACTGGGAACAGCTGTTCATATTACCCCAAAAAGTGAATTAAATCATTATCACTGCCTGTATGTATTTCCTACGATTTGTTACTACAACTATCATCAAAAGGGCTTTGGTCAGCTAGGATAGGATTTGTATGCCAAGGGGGCTGGTGGAATGAATTATATGAGTCTAAAGTGTGGAACCAAGTTGTAATCTGTAAGCCTCTATGGTCTTTACACACTAAAATAGACTCCCTTTGGATCAAGTGGATCCGCACTTACTACATAAAGAAGAATAATGCAACTCAAGTGGAAGCTCCTTTACAGCTTCTTGGATGGTCAAGAAGATCTTCCACATGAGAAAATTCATATATAGCTTAGTGGCTAGGATTCCTTCGCAAAATGGTAAAAATTCGATTATTGATAAACCTTACCTAGCTATAAGAGGTCTTATACAGAATATCCCATGAAAACATTTGATCTGCTCTGATCCAGCTCCCCAAAGCCATATTTATCCTCTGGGTTACACTTACTGGGAAACTTAAAAGAAAGGATTTAATCATGTGGTAGGGTATACAGTGTGATCCTATGTGTTCTCTATGCTTAAAAGCAGCTGAAACAGCTAATCATGTTCTGAGTCAATGCTCTTACACTCAGAAAATTTGAACTGAACTTGTGAAATGGTTCCAGTATGATTGTAATACCCCAAGGATTTGATGGTTGAGGATAGCTTAAATGGTTTGCGGGTACTACTCATATCACCAAGGTGCATCGTCTTTCCAGGGTGCTCATTCCTTATAAGCTCTACGCTTAAGTGTGCTTGGTTTGGAGTAGTATTTGGAATGGGTGACCACTTGGGAAGTTTCACAGGAGCATGAGAGTGAGGAAAAAGCATGCTGGAAAGACTTTGTGGTGGTTTGTGGGGTCAGTCCTCAACTAAAAAAGCGGATCTTGGTAGCACCAGCAGCCTGTGTAGAAGGTTGGGGTGTTACAAATGCTATCAGAGCAACCCTGCAACCGCGTGCTAAGCCTGTGGGTCAGGAGTGCCTGGTCAACTGCCTAGCAGGGGTGGATTCTGGGGTTAGATGTGTGCCCATGCGCAATAAGGACGTTGCATTCTATGAGTGGGAGTGAGTGTAATACCCCAAGGATTTGATGGTTGAGGATAGCTTAAATGGTTTGCGGGTACAACTCATATCACCAAGGTGTATCTTCTTTTCATGAAACTCATTCCTTAAAAGCTCCGTAGTTAAGCGTGCTTGGCTTGTAGTAGTATTTGGGATGGGTGACCTCATGGGAAGTTTCTCAGGAGCATGCGAGTGAGGACAAAGCATACTGAAAAGACTTGTGATGGTCTGTGAGGTCAGTCCTCAACCAGGAAAACGGATCTTGCTAGCACCAGCAGCCTGTGTAGGAGGCTAGGGTGTTACAATGATAGACCAAGACTTGACTCTACATGGTTGCGAGAGTTGGAATGGGTTACAAAAAAAGNAAAAAAAAAAAAAAAAAAAAAAAAAAAAAAGAAACTGCATTGCAAGGTCACTATAGTCTTTTTAAGGCTTAGTGGGTATGACGGTCATTTTGTTGAAAATTCAGTGTTACCACATTCACACTTCAAAAAGAATAGGCATCATAGGCATTACGTCAAAGTTAAGGGGTACCTTGGCCCAAAAAAATTCTGGAGAAAACAAAAATGAATACAAGATGAGAGAGGCGGAGTAGTGCATCATGATAGGAACTCATGAGATTTGTGGTGAGTGAAGACTATAACAATAATTATGAGTCTAATAAAGTAACAATGTGTAGGGGTGACTATTATGGAAGATGAATAGTAGGAATGGTGAGGGTGTCAAAAATTAAGGGTGGTAGTCTACCACAATATCGGAGGAATGGGACTACTGGTGTAGGGGTGGGTGGATATGATGGTTCAGTTGGGGATAGGAGGAGCATAAGTTTTACTTGCTTAACGATAAGAAATAAAAAAAAGAAAAAATATTAGGAAGCTTCTCTTGGAGAGAAATTCTAACGTATAGGACAACGGTGTTCACTGCTAACACCTTAGGCGTCTTCATACAAAATATTATCAGACTCTAAGGGCATAAATTGAGAGTCCAGAAGATAAGAAAGTGAACGACATGCCTCAAATCGACCATTCAATCAGCTTAAAAATCTCCTTCTCGAAGACATCCATGCTAGAATTGAACTAAAAATGGGGTTAGAAATTGCCGAATATCCACAAATAATGATCGGATTTACCAAGGGGGTTCAGCCACCCCTTGCATTGCTTGTATAACAAGAAGGCTATCGCCTTCAATGTGCAATTTAGAGTACCCAAGCTCAATTGCATATCTAACACCATTACAAAGTGTAGTGGTGCCTCAGCTACCAACACAGAGTTTGACAGGCATGGATAAACATGCATCACTACAAGAAAAACTGGTTTGGGCGACAAACGTTTTCATCACCCAAACTTCACAATTTGTCGCCCCAAGTAAGGGCAATGGAAAAAAAAAATCCGCCGCCAGGTCATCGCGTAAAGGTCGAATCCCAAAGGTTTGGGCGACTAATCCAGCTTTTTGTCGCCCAAAACATCAGCTTTGAGTGACAAAGAACAGTTTTGTCGCCCTATGTTTGAGCGTCAAATATGCCCGTTGTCGCTCTTTTCTAGAGATTTTGGACGCCAGATGCTATTTATGGCTTCAATTTTGAATTTGTCGTCCAAAACTGAACATTTTGGTCGCCCAAACTATTTTTTCTTGTAGTGATATACTGCACTACGTATCTCTCATCATAGGATTTGAATCTACTTGCATATCAAAGATCTAATGTAATTCTGGACGGGGGATTCTGTCTTGAAATGATTCAATGGACACCTCTGGGTAAGTTTTGTAAGATCGTTTTATTTGGAGGAAAACAGTTGAGATACTTGAAATGTGACTCGTCATTGGATATCTATCCATTTGGGAGAAATGTATGTGTCGATTTCAACATAAGCCTTCAAAATTTGTAATGGTGGAGTTTCCAAGAATATCCATACTTTTAGCCATGAAATTTGAAACCTGTATGGTAATAAATTGGATCAACCCAATTCAGATTTTGAGTAGAAGAATTAGACCTTTCAAATATTTTCATCAAAAGTAAAACATTGAAACAAATCCTCAACTTTGTTTTAAGGAAACTAGAATAACCACCATAACATAACCAAGTACATTAAAATCCCACTCATTAAGAGGCATATCACAAGCATTTTCCACTTTGTTTTCCTTTATTAATTTAAATTTTTGGAATAATAATTTTTACTTATTTAATGTAAAATCTGTGGAATCCACGCCAACTTTATAAACAAATGTACAAATGGGTGCCACTAGAGAGGGCGACCCATTCCCATGTCTTTAGCAACTTTTGTCTCCTTGTACAGCAAATATACAATTAGCACCATCATTACACTACTTAATATAATATTAATAGTATTGTTGATGACATTATTAAGGTTAGCCTAATCCTCCATTAATTCCATCTTACTTTGTAACAGATGGTATCTCTTTTGACAAAAAGGACCCTACATTAGACCCAAATTGCTCAAATTATCCCCAATATTCCTAACTCGGATTAAAACTCGGCCGAATCAAAAGTAAACTCGATCATCAAAGATGAGAAATAGAATCAATCAACCGTGTGAAAAGGTCACTAAGAGCCAATGAAACTTAGATACCTCCCCTTAAATAACTCGAAAAGCTTAATGGCATGGAATCAACTAGCTTAATTCTTAATATAATGACATAGAATCTGAGGGTTTTTTATTTTTCTGGTTACGTCATATATTTCAATATAAGTTTATGGAGTATGAGATAGTCTCACTTTATCTATATGAAAAGCTGACTTCACATTATTTGGGGGTAACTTCTTTCAATAATGGAAGATTTTTTTAACGTTTTTCTAATGACTTTTGTATGACATAAACCTTCACTATTTACTTGTGTTTTCTTTGTTTTTATCTACAATTGAACTATTTGAAGTGATCTTTTACATTAGCTAAGTTCATGAAATGATAACTTGTTAATAGAATTAGTGAAGGGGTCAAAAAGCCATATGAAAACAGCTTTCAACCCTAAGTTTATATTACAATTAATTATTGATTATTTGTAGTTTTGTCGATTCTGATAATTCTATTGACATGTTAGTTCTAAATTATCAATAATTATTGTTGAATTTTCTATTGGATGTTAATACTTTATATAATTATTTTTACTAAAATTTAATAAAAATCAATAAAAATAATATGAGTAGAATACAACATATTTAGTATTTTTATGGTCATCACATAGTGATATCTATTGAAGAAGTTTTCATTAGAAAGGATCAATTCAAGATAATGATAATACTCCTATTTAATTAAGAAAAGACCAAAAATATCAATAACTTCAACCTGTAATTTTCTTCAAAACATAACACAAAATCTAACCCAAAAAAAATATCTTTTCATTGATAAATGTGTCTTAATATGGAAAAAGAACATAATGTCCAAAGACTTGAATTGCTTTTGCTGACCTAATAGACAAACAAAACACAATAGTTAGATTAAAACAGAAGGCAAAAAAACAGTAATCAAAGATGGACAATGACTAGCCAATGTCTTATTATACCAACATATTCAAACAAATGAACCAGCTAATACACAAACCGACAAAACTTCACTAGGGGACATGGGCAAGGCAAGCCAAACAAGAAAAGGAAAAGTAGTAAATAAATCCAAAAACAATTAATACTAATATATTTTTTAAAAAAAAATAAAAAAAAATAATAATAATATTAATGATATTTGGACCCACCACCTAGAGGGTGAATATTTTTGGATTTTAAACCTGACAGGTGTAAACCTAAAAGCATATTAGCATGTAGTTTAAGCAAAGGTTTAGGCCAACAAAGTCAATTAAAGGCAACCAATATTTAGTGGCCACTAATTATCATTTTAGACCAATCCCCACTACTAGGACTCACCCCCCTTTGATACATAACCCAAGGGTACTTCCTACCATCCACCAAGAGAGAGAAAGTAGAGAGAGAAAGTAAAAAGGGTGGTCCCTTATAATGCAGCCAAAATCTTCCAACCACTGTTTCTTCTTAATTTTTTTAATTTTTTTTTTTTTTTTTTTTTTTGGTGGGGTGTGTTTGTTTTGGACAAAGAAAAGTTCCTACCCCATCAACAAGAAGAAAAAAACTTAATGGCATGCCAAACTCCTGAATTTGATACCATTCCAAATTCCAAGCAATGCACCTAAAATGGGCAATGAGGTAATGACAAGGATTAATCAAAGCATTGATGTGGATAGATGGAGATATTGATGGCTCTACTAGTCTTTGTGGCTTTGTGTGTGCCCCCCATTCCAACCCCAATCATTTTTATGGCCAATTTCTTGGGCTCCCCCTCACTAGTGGATAGGGTTTAGTTTTGGCTTTTGGGGAGAAACATATAGAGCATATAAAGATAACACACAAAAACAATAACAACATTCATTGTAGATCTTTTCTGTATTTGGGTTCGGGATCAGAAGGACTATATGTTATCAGGGTTGGGTATATGAAGACGTTAATATGTACGGCCAAAAAAAAGAAATCGTTGTAGAGATAATCGATTATTTTCATGTAAAACAACAAACACATAATCTTGCTTGCGAAGCGAGATCTCTTATTATTTACTAGCTTTTGTATTTATTCATGCCAAAAAAGACAAAGGGAGGGTGGGAAATAGTTATGAGAGTAGAAGGAAGACTTGTCTTTTGTATTTAATATTCAAAGAAGGAACACAAATGATGAAGTTGATCTTTCTTATGGTTGAAGCTTGAGTTGTAAGCAGAATAGGGAGAGCATCTCTTGTTTCAACCCACCAACCAAAAAGGAAGATGATATAGCACCAATATTTATTTTTATTTTTATCTTTTTTTTTTTTTTTCCACCTTCTTTTCTTGAGAAGGAATCCAATTGATAAGAAACAAATGTTAAGCAGTAGCCTCTGTTTCTTCTAGGGAGGAATAAAAGAGTACTATGTAGTTGCAAAATGTACTTTCTCTGTCACACAAAAATGGCAAATTACATCCCATTTACAGGATTTGGATAACAGGAAGTTGAGAACACACATACATCATCAAAGTGAAAAATTAGAGAGAGAGAGAGAGAGAGAGAGAGAAAAGTTCCTTTATATTTATGTCTAAAAACACAAGAAGTATAATAAGATACATTAATTAATGGCTTCACAAGGCCATGGATTTATGTATACCCACAACACAAAATCCATGGTTCTCTAAAATTAGCACCTTACAAACAAATACCCAATTAAGGGAACCCACATACTGGACCTTGCCAGCAAAACAGAAGATTACCCCACCAATACACCAACCTTTCCTAAATATGTCTAATGGCCAAACTTCCACATAGAATTGGGGGGTAAAGCTTCAAGATTTTCCGAGTGGGTTCCGTCAAATCCGATGATGAAACGAGTAACAGTTCGTCTAATCATTGAGAACTGACCATTCACACTAGCTGGGGACGCCAATGACAAACAATAAGTGAGAGTTGCGTCTCCATCTTAAGGATACACAAAACAGCTCCAACGACGCAGGAACACTCGAATCACCAACATAAATGATAGTAGTAGTAGTAGTAGTAGTAGTAGTAGTAGTAGTAGTAGTATCTTCTTTTCTTTCTTTCTTTTTTTTTACTAAATAGTAAAATACCATGAACCTAATTTTAGCAACACAACACCAAGCTTCCACAAAGGATTGGGGGCAACCAAAAAAAACCAAGACCCAAAGTGAAAATATGTCAAAGCTGTTTTTGTCAAGTATAAGGATGATGATGATATATCCTGTAGATAACCAGGGGTTGTTAAAAGTAGAGACAAAGGGTGAGTAAGGAAGGGTGGTGATGGGCAATATGCTATTGACAACAGTTAGGATTCACAAACTTGTTTATTTCCTCCATAAGTGTATAGAAGTGGTCATTATTTGGCAAGAAATAGAACCCAATTGTGGCTTGTTTTAGGTACAGAAGATTCACCTCATGTCCTGCATTTCTAAGCCCTTCAACATAAGCCAACTGCCAATCTTGAACAAGGTCTAAACCAGCTACTACAACCAAGCTCCTCGGAAACTTTAGGCCCTCGAGTTGCCTCCCTCTTGGTCCGAATATGTTACAAGCCGGATGATCTCTATCTTCTCCTTCCGGAAGATAGGCCCTCCAATACCAATCCCGATCATGGATGGTAACGAAATACTTGCCATCCAATCTCTTCTCTGATTCGGTCCTACTCTCCCCACCAAACATCGGGTGGAGGAGGATATTACCTAAAACCTCAACCCCTTCCTCGGAAGCCTTAACCGCAACATGGTGTGCAATGTTGCCACCCGAACTGTCCCCCGCCAAATACACATGAACCTTTGAATCCTTTCCACTTTGCAGCCAGCGCCGTTCACTGACCCACTTAACCGCGGACCACCCATCATCATAGGCAGCCGGATACCTATGCTCAGGGGATCTCCGGTAGTTTACTGAGACCACAACCGCCTTGCAAACGCTCACTAGGCGGCGACAAAGGGTGTCGTAAATTGCACTATTGGCAGAGGAATGAGTGAAGCTCCCACCATGGAAAAACACAATGACAGGCACAATCTCCTCTGTACTCAAGGGTTTCTCTAGCACTACAACTCCACATTGAGCCTCATTTTCGAGGGCAGGCATATAAACCCGGTTTAGGAGATTCGTCTCGTTGTCGAGGATATCGAACGAGAATACCCCATCAACTGGGATTGTATTGGGAGGGACTTTCCGATCAAGGAACTCATTTAGCTCCCTGTTGAAGGTTCCATCACGGCCGCGAAGTAGGTTGTATGCAAGCTTGAAATTGGATATAAGGATCCATGTATTTAGTGGAACAACCCTCTGCAATAAGAATAAATTGCTCACATTACTCAATATGTTGTGATATTGATTACAAACTTCAAATCAACCAAAAACCCTATAAGCAAAATTACCCCACTTAACAAATTAAAGCTAAAAATCACACAAATCAGTTGAGCTGGCCCAGCAAAAATCAGTGTCAAATGTCAAGCACAGATAGATAGCCTAAAGAATGCTAAGATACAAGCCAGGATCAATCATGATAAAGAGAGTAAAGTTGGTTACTAAATGAGAAAAAAAAAAAATCAAAGGACAGAAAATAAATAATTATCCAAACTTGTTGTTCATTTTTCTAGTTTTTTTTGGCCCCTGCTTCTTTAGATGAATGAAGCTCCTATTTTCTCAATCTAGACTTTCTTTCCCCACCAAGAAAGTGGAACCCAAAATGGAAAAAATTTCAACAACACAAACAAACAATTGAGAAAAACAAGAAAAAAAAAAAAAAAGATCAAAATGAACAGTCTACTCAAACTAACTTTCTCCCCCAAACCGACACGAATTGCTCATCAAACACCATAGTAGTAGTCATTTGCCCAGCTCAAAAAAAAAAAATAAAAAAAAAAAATAAAAAGAACCCAGATTACAAAACTGGGAAATCAGAAGAACCCATCAAGGAATTCTCGAAAAACAGAGGAAAAAATTGAGGAAACTTCATCAAGAAAAAATGGTTGAAAAATTAGCATACCTTGCATTCATTGAGGTTGATCTCATTACTACCAGCCATAAGGGTCTCTTCTCTCTCTGTAATCTCGACAGAGGATAGAGAAGAAGAAGAAGGAGAAAACTCCCCCCTCCCCTTTCGATACCCAAAAACCAAAAAAACAAAAATAAAAAAGGGAGAAAAGAAACGTTTCGTGAAATGATCAACCAAATCCCAGAAAAAACCAACGACAAAATCAATGATCCTCTTCTTTCTTCTTCTTCAACTTCAACTTCTTCTTAATTCAATACAATACCCAACAAAGATGGGTTGATCTTCTTCTTCTTCTTATTCTTCAGAATCACAACAGCAAGCAAATAACAGTTGAGAAATTGAAGGGCAAACAGGCAATATTAGAGTCCATGTGTATTGTTGCTGCTATGAGTATGAGGCTTTTTTCGTTGTTGTTGTTGTTGTTGTGATTTGATTTGATTCCTCGTTATATGAGTATCTCTCTGATGAGCAGAAAAAAGACAGATATAGAGAGAGAAATAGAGAGAGAGAGAGAGAGAGAGAGAGAATTGGTGTTGAAGAAGAAGAGAAATAGAGAGGAGTGAGGGGGGGATTTTTAAGAGAAGGGATAAGAGGAG
>BSSO01008231.1:0-10303 GCA_030267885.1 Mesembryanthemum crystallinum | reverse complement strand
AGATAGCATCCCTAGATCAATGGTTCCTTCAAAGCATCCTCCGCCTTTGCGTATACAACGAGGTACTTCACGAATCCATTTCAAACTGGGGGCTCCTTGCTCCCATCAACCATGAGTCAATGTCATCCTTCGACTCAAGGTCTTCCACACTTGAAGACACTACAAGCATTGGTCACCCCACTCCAAAGTGAGGGCTTCTTCTTCGCCTCCATGGCACCACCGCTCCTCATGACAATTTTAGCTCTTCGAGGGACACTTGGCACGAAATTTCTTCACAAATCAAAATTCGGCGATCACTTGGAGCCCGTCTCCCCAACATTGCATCTTCCATCATACTATATTTAGAAGTTCGTCTTCCCCCAACATTGCATTCTTACATTGCATCCTTCTTGCATCATCACCTCATGGTCGAGTCGCATGGAGCTTGTACATAGCATAACATTTTAGAACCCTTCATCGCCTCAAAGGCCCATACACATCGCATACTCCACAACTTGCATACGCTAACATCCCATTTAGCATAACATACTCATCCTCGCTTGGGTCCGTCCCATATTGAATGGCCACTTCGTCGGGTTTGTCCCGTATTGCCTTAACACTTTGTCGGGTCCGCCTCATGTCGCATGAGCACTTCACGGGTCCGCCCCATATTGCATGATCACTTTCACGGGTCCGCCCCATATCACATGAGCACTTCACGGGTCCGTCCCATAACACATGATCACTTCACGGGTCCGTCCCATATCACATGAGCACTTCAAAAGTCCGCCCCATGTTGCATAAACACTTAGCCGGGTCCGTCCCATATTGCACCGCGCATTCACAAGGTCCGTCCTTATTATCTTCTCATGGCACATTCACAAGGTCCGTCCCTAGCATCATCTCACATTCACAAGATCCGTCCTTAGCATCATCTCGCATTCACAAGGTCCATCCCATGATACATTAGCAAGGTCCGTCCTTATTTGTATCATCACTCATGCTTCATGTTATCACTACGTGCTCCATGCATATTGTTTTCGTACATCGCACACATTATCTCCACTCCATGCATGATACTCTTCATGTTCCTCGGGAGCTCTCCATCAAGCAAGAACAATATAAGAATAGAGCATCCTACTCTATCAAAGCAAATACTTTCAATACAAAGAGCATCCTACTCTTAATTCATGAGCACGAGCGAACTCCGAGTTAAAAGCATCCCTGTCAAGGGGGGTTACTTTTACAAATCTATTTGCCTCCCTCGCGGAGTGTTAAACCCGACTTGGCTCGGTACTTTCTAAACAAACTTTTCAAACGAAACCTTCTTAAACCCGACTTAGCTCGGTACTTACACAATAGGTTTTCCGACAACCTTTTTATCTTAAAACCCAACTTGGCTCGGTGTTCACAAAACAGTTTTCTAACAAAACTTTTTAGCAGTCTGAGGGAGCGGTAGCACATTCGTTCCTTCATTCAACAAGTGACAACTCACATAAACACCAAACATGTTTTTACAACTTTTTAGCAGTTTGACAGAATGGTGGTCCATTCATTTCTTTCATTCAACAAGTGACAACTCACTTCTTTTACAACTTTTTATCAGATTGAGAGAATGGCGGTCCATTCATTTCTTTCATTCAACAAGTGGCAAACCACTTATAAAACTCTTTAAAGCTGTGGTCCATCTGTCTCTTCCATTCAACAAGTGATAGCTCACTTAAAACCCGACTCGACTCGGTATTTGCAAAAACAACATTCTTTTTACCTCCCTAGGGGAGCCTTAAAACCAATTAACTCGGACTTTTATGAAAAACAGGTTTCAAACCTTCAAAATCCTAAGCCCAATTTTACTCGATACTTACAAAAGCAGGTTTTTTGGACAAACCTTCCTTCCCTAGCAAGGCTTTCTCCACACAACAGGTTTTACAACCTTTTTCAGCATCTACAGGGTACGGCAACTCGTCCGACTCTTCCATTCAACAAGTGATTTCTCACTTAAAACCCGATTTAACTCGGTATTTGCAAAATCAAAATTCATTTAATCCCCAGTGAAGTGTCCGACATCGCTCAACATTCACAAAGCATTCAACCCTTCCCCAGTGAAGCATCACCGACGCAGTTTTAAAAACACACCAAACCCGATTTTACTCGGTATTTCACCAAAACAGGTTTTCAACAAACCTTTTTCAGCAGTCTGGGAGAACGAGATCCAATTTGTTCCTCTCATTCAACAGGTGGACATTCACCTCAACACACATTAAACCCGATTTTACTCGGTACTTACAAAACAAATTTTTGACAAACCTTTTTCAGCAGTTTGAGAGAACGAAATCCAATTTGTTTCTCTCATTCAACAGGCGGACATTCACCTCAACACACATTAAACCCGATTTTACTCGGTATTCCCAAATCAAGTTTTCAACAAACCTTTTTCAGCAGTTTGAGAGAACGAAATCCAATTTGTTCCTCTCATTCAACAGGTGGACACTCACCTCAACACACATTAAATCCGATTTTACTCGGTATTCGCAAAACAGGTTTTTCAGCAAACCTTTTCAGCAGTTTGAGAGAACGAAACCCAATTCGTTCCTCTCATTCAACAGGTGTCGAACCAACTCAATACACATGTCCCTTCCTAGGACTAATCCAGACTCGGCATCCCAGGCAGGTCTCGGACTACTTTGACTTTTGCTCTTCCCCAGAGTTCAGTCAAAGTAGGAGCTTCTGTAGACACCCTAATCGGTGTCTCTTAAGTCCTCGCCCCGCCCAATGACAATAACAATAGCCGACTTGGAAATGATGAACACCAAAGGAAAGATCTCAACCTTGAATCCTCTCTCATAAATTTTTCTTTCATCTTGTAGCCCTTACTCTAAGCTTTTCAAAACTTCAAACGGCTCCTCAATCGGAGTCCCAAATCAAATGTTATGAGCATTTGAAGTATTCAGCCCAAAATCGAGTTTGAACCGGCCCCACGGGTCCAAAACCCGACCCGCGACCAGCGGAATATTCCTGGAAAACATCTTGACCAATCACACGCGCCAAAAAAAGGTCCCCGCATCCCAAAATGCACTAAAACGCGAGACCGGGCAAAATAGCGCCACCGGTCAACTGGTGTGCCAAACCGGTCTACCGTTCTCCCCACCGGGCAGACTTGCGCGGCAGGGCATTTCAGTGCCCGGTTTGCCTGTTTCGTGCCCTTTCATGCCCTTTTGTGCCATTTTATGCTCTTTTCGTCCATTTTCCACTTCCTAGCACTATATAAACCCCCTTCTACCTTCATTTCAAGGATGGGGAAGATCAACAAAGCCAAATTGATTAGAGGGAACTCCCCATTTAATAAAAAAAGACTATGCCCAAGCAGAGATAGAGTGAGCCAAATACACCTCCATCATCATCCTCCTTCAACCTTACACCACCTCAATCATCTCCACCTTCATCCACCTTCAACCACATTCATCCCCAAACACACATCCAAGCACCACAAATCACACCCAAGAACCACAAATCACACCCAAGCACCACAAATCACACCCAAGCACCACAAATCAAACCCAAGCACCACAAAATCAAAAACCACTCAAGCACCCATTTACATCCTCCAAGGATCGAGATCTAGCCAAGATCATACTCAAGCAAAAACGGTGTGCTAATCCAAGGAGCTATCCCAAGGGCACTCTACTTTGGTGAAAATCTCTTTTCCTCTCAATTCTCTGTTTTAACATCGTTCTATTTTTATCATGATTAGCTCTTAGATGATATTCATTATGTGATTTGTTGGCTTAAATTACTTGTCTTGAGATTTAAATAAATCATGCATGAAACGAATCTCATGTTCACTTGGCCAAAACACAATTCTTGGTAAATAATATGTGATAAACCTCCTAGACATAAACTAGGAATCGGGCTAAAATATTGAACATCATGTGAATGCAATGACAAATCTTTTGATGCATTTGAGTAGACTTCACATCCTCGAATTCGAGTCTCTTTTGGGGAACATGAAGTCATGCCCTACATCGGGAATAGGGCGCATTTGGCTTGATCATGATATTTTTCTAGATATTCGTGTTCGATGCCTTCACGGTTGCCATGTTCCTAAAAACTAAAAACATGGTGGTGACTTCTTTACCTTACAAAACAAACCGAACGAAACATGATAAAAACGGTTACGACACCTAAAACACCATGTGCATGCAGTAATGCGGGGACACCTTCCTCCCTCCCCCCGAGGGAGGGGGATCGGTCCCGGGGTCCCATATATATAAAGTCCAGGGTGTTACATTTACACTGCTATATATATGTTGATTAAATGCCAGTCACCATATATATGAATATATTCCACTACTATATCTTCTAAACCTCACAGGCATGAGAAGGTGAAATATGCTACTGGCCATGTTCAAGCGACATAGGTCAAAGACCACGATCAAGCGACATAGGCCATTGGCCACGTTCAAGTGACATAGGCCCCTGGCCACGTAGAAGCGATATAGGCCCCTGGCCACGTTGAAGCA
This sequence comes from Mesembryanthemum crystallinum, assembly GCA_030267885.1. NCBI lineage: Eukaryota > Viridiplantae > Streptophyta > Magnoliopsida > Caryophyllales > Aizoaceae > Mesembryanthemum > Mesembryanthemum crystallinum. Next base: position 5,804 of record BSSO01008231.1, on the reverse strand, counting down.
ACATAGGCCACTGACCACGATTCAAGCGACATAGGCCACTGGCCATGGTTCAAGCGACATAGGCAATCGTGCCCACCAAAGTTGTAGTGCCTACTAGTAGGGTCATTGAGCCCGCAAAGTTTGTATCACTCTCAAACTTCTCATACTTTTGAGTCCACCCATTTTAAACTCAAAATGAGGTAAAGAACACATAATGCTCGAAGCATCAACATAACTTTAAGTCAGTTTTGAATACATTATATGTATACCTACATGTGGAAATATAAAAGGAACTTTCTCTCTCTACATGGAGAGCTCCTCTCACTAAAGGCATTATCACTACTTGCGTCTTCCTTTTCTTCACCTTTCTATTGTTCTCCTTCTTTATTCCTTTTTTTTGTCTTTCTCTGTCCTTTTCCTTTGCATCATTGCACGAGTGGTTCAGGTCCCCAAAACCGGTTTCAGGACGCCTCGCCTGCTGTTGGGGGGATTGTTCTTTCTAGGCACCATCAAACACACTCTTTCTTTACCCGTTTTGGAGTTTTGCTGATTCAAGAGATCCTCTTGTTAGCTTTTTTTAATCTCTTTCCCTGTCCTCTTCTTCAACACCTTTCTTTTGCTTAAGCCTTTCCACCATTTGCATGCTACAGTAACCACTTTCTCTCTCTTCTAATCATCTTTTTTCCTTCCCTATTCCATTCTCCCTTCACTTCTCTCCACCTCATCATCTTTGTACACTTTGAGTTCGTTTTTTTTTGCATCATGCAAGGTACGGGTCATAACCAACAATGGCGGCCCCCAAGAAAGGGGCGTATGTGGAGATTGGTCAACAAACTGTTGATCAAACCAGAGAATTTTGGAGGCATTGTGTACTGGGCTACTTGGTTGATTACCGCTTGCCCAGTGCTGCAACAATTCAGGAGCTGATTAATTCAAAATGGAGGTCTAGAGGCATTATCACTACTTTGAAATGTGGGGACATCTACATCCTCCAATGCCAAGATGATCGTGATCGTAGGGATCTTCTTGAAACTAGCAATGCCTCATTTGATGGTGCATTAATAGTCCTTAAGGAATGGACTGACAACACAATTCCTCGCACGATATGTTTCACTCATACTTGGTTGTGGGTTCGTATTTGTGGGCTTCCATGGGAGTATCTTTCTGTCAGTGTGGCTAATCGTGTTGCGGAGCTATTAAGGAGTCCATTTACTGTTGATTCTCGTATTAATGTGGTCCCTAGGATTGATGCTCTAAGAATTAGAGTTTTGATTGTTCTGGACTAGCCTCTTTTACCAAGGTTATTTCTTAAATTTGATAATGACACTCTGATATGGATTCAGCTACGTTATGAAGGTCTGTTTAAATATTTTGTTCGTTGTGGGAGATTAGGTCACAAGGTTGTGAGGTGTGCAGCTACGCAATCTCAAATTGAGGGTTCTATCAGTGCCATGATGTTTTCCTTGCTTGAAAAGAGTTTTGATGTGTTAGAATCAGAAGAAGACTACTCTATGTCTTCCCTTGATTTAAGAGCTTCACCTTCTACCACTAGATTTACTACTACTAGAGTTAGATTGGGCAACTGGCCCCCTGGAACACCACCCACTTCACCTGAGCGATTTGTTAACTTCAATATTGGAACAGTTCCGAGGGGCTTAGAAAGTACCCCGGACAGGTTGTAAGTGATGAGGCCCTTGCTGCCTTCTCTGGTCCATTGGTTCATATACCTACTATCTCCCCACCTTCTAATTCACAACCACCACAAACTATGCACCCTATCCATGGAGGGAATATTCAAGTTCTCTCTAACCCGATGGCGCCCGTGCTTGCAGGCATGGTTCCAAGTGTAGATCCCATTTTACATGGGGAACCGTAATGACCCAACCCTAGTTTCTCACCCTATACCCACCCACCAATTCAGCTTCCAAACCCTAATTTCTCACCCAATACCCATCCACCAATTCAGCTTCCCTTCAAACTTCCCGCTAATATCCTCCTTCCCTTTACACTTAGCCAATGATTTGGATTCTACTAATATTGCAGGGCCTGTGGGTTTGGATTATGCCATTCAATTTATGATCCATAACCGGGTGCAAGAACAAGGGCTGGTTATATATATTACGGATATGGACTTGGGTTTCAATCAAATTTATGGGTATGAGATGCCTAACTTGAATGGGTATGAGCAAGATAATGAAGCTGAGCCTATGGATATCCCTGATAGCTCTGATGATGATGAATCGAGTTTAGAGTTGGGTGAAATTCCAAAATTTCGTCCAGATTATTGAGGTAACTTGGAACTTGTTGATGATAATGGTAGCTGACCTGATATCTTTGCTCTAGAGAATGATCCAGATTATGTCCATAGGGGTAAAGAATCTAGGCCAACACCTCCTCCTCCTCCACCGCACCCCGGATCGACCAATTTGTTTAACTGCAGAACCTGGAGAAGTGGAGATACCTTCACGAAGAACCAATCATGTCGGACGGTGCTCTTATTTTTAGTGATGTTTGTGTTCGAGATAGATTTCGGCACTTCCTCAGGTTTGCTCGTTTGAAAAAACGAAAGGGGGAAACAATCTTCCGTGATAATGAGATGACAATGGTACGAAAAGCTATCACTGATTCTGGGGTCTGTTCGGTAAAATGGAAGAATGATCTCTTAGATGATGCTGAATCAAGTAGACAGAGGAAAAAGCGTAAAGGGAAAGAGGCAATGGACGAAGATTTTGACTTAAGATTCTTAAGGAAGCTGTTCAGTGGATTAATGCCCTTCAGTGACAGGCCTAGGGTTGGCGCAAGGATCTGTGATGTATCTAACATTGCTTCTGGTTCTAGTTTTGCAGGTGTGGATGACGGATCTTCCTCTAGTGGGCTTCGACGGGATGGCCTAGAGAATCCCCTCAATGAGCCATGAAGGGTGTCGCGTGGAATTGTAGGGGTTTAAATGATTCGACTACCCCTACAATACATTTTGTGCACCATTTAGTCGGATTTCACCAGCCAGACTTCTTATTTCTTTCTGAAACTAAATGTAATCTTAATTATGTTAGTCATATTTGTCGTAAACTAGGTTTTTATTTTTTGGCTGGGTATGATGCTTTTGGTACTAGAGGAGGTTTAGCTGTTGGGCGGTCTTCTAAGGGCCTTTTTGCTGTTGTTTTTTCAAGTTCAAACTGTATTATTTTGGAAACTATGTATTGTAGTAGAGTTTCGTGGTATCTGGTTCTTGTGTATGGTGATGCTACTGTGACCAACAGGGAAGACGTTTTTGAAGATCTTGCATCCATAATTAACTTGCATTGTGCTGGTCGCTTTGTTCTTATGGGCGACATAACCAAATTCATTCATTAGATGACAAATTTGCTGGTAGCAGCACTATTAGAGGATTAACCTCGTTTTTGGTTTGGAAGGATGCTCTCAATATTATGGATTTGCCGTTTAATGGTCCACGTTTCACTTGGACTAATAATCGTTCAGGGGAGGATGCAATTTATGAAAGATTGCATAGAGGTCTTTGTTTCTTTTCTTGGTTTAGTTTGTTTAATGAGGCCTTCTTTCAAAATTTACCCATCCAACAATCGGATCACGCACAAATTATTCTCAATATTTCGAAAAAGAATTGTAAAAATAAGAAGGGTTTATCTACTAGATGCTTGGGCCCTCAATTATTTTGATTGTGTGGAAAAATTGAGGGATGCCTGGTCTTCGGATAATAATGGGACTCCTATGTTTCGTGTTTGCAAAAAAATGAGTGCAGCTCGAGAATCAGCTAGACAATGAACTCTTCTAAAACACAAGGAATGGAAGCATTCTTGGGAGGATTTTCAGCATATTTAAGCGAGCCACAACTTATAGGTGAGAATGATGGTGACTGGAATGCTTCAGGTACTCAGCTTAAATTGTTCCAGGAATTCCTCGCTAACTCGGCATCATACTGGCATCAATGAAGCAAGATTAAATGGTACTCACATGATGAATATAACACACGGTTCTTTTTTAAGCACACGAAGTTTAGGAAAGGAAGAAACTACATCAGAGGGCTCTTTGATACTCAAGGTGAGTGGCATGACTACCCCACTCGCATGGAGCATATTATGCAACATTATTTTGATACATTGTTTGGAGTTGGGATCCAGTCTTTGTCCAAATTTGGCTCTCATAATGTGCAACCACTGGATACCACATCTTTGCTTTATTTGTCCCCTTTTGGAAGTTAACAAAGAACTCACAAAAGCTGACAAAGAATGGCTATCTAAGCCATTTACAAGAAGAGAGGTAAGAAAAGCCACTTTCCAATTAGGAGCTCTTAAGTCGCCAAGGCTTGACGATATGCCTGCCATCTTTTATCACAAATGCTGGTCCTTCCTAAAGGACGATGTCACTGGAGCAGTTTTGGATGCACTCAATACGGGTAATATTCTTAATCAAATAAATTTGACTCATATAGCCTTAATTTCGAAGGTCGATAACCCTGATAAGCCGGAGCATTTCCGTCCTATTAGTTTATGTAATGTGCTTTAACAAATTATCTCAAAATGCATTACTATAGGCTTCATAGAGTCTTGATGAATCTTGTTTCTTCGTTTCAAAATGCATTCGTCCCTGGAAGATTAATTGCAGATAGTATTCTGGTTGCACATGAGGTCTTAGAGAAATTACGTAGAACTAAAAACACGCATACTGATTTTGTGGGAGTTAAGGCTGACATGAGTAAAGCCTACGACCAGGTTAATTGGTCATTTCTTAAAGCTGTGCTCATTAAGTTCGGCTTCCCGGAACCATGGGTTAAATTATTCATGAATTGTGTGACTTCAGTTTCTTATCAGATTATCTTTAATGGAAAGCCTTTAGCCCCTTCCGGCCTTGTAAAGGTCTATGCCAAGGGGATCCGCTCTCACCATATCTATTCATCCTTTGTGTGAAATCTTGTCAGCAATGATTCAGAAAGCGGAAAATGAGGGTCTTTTACAAGGAATTTCAGTTGGTTGACATTCGATGCCTATTTCACATCTTCTGTTTGCTGATGATTTAGCATTATTCTTCAAAGCTAATTTAAAGTCTTGTGTTATTATTCGCAAGATTGTGGATGATTACTGTAGTATTTTGGGTCAACTCATTACTACACAAAAATCAACCATGATAACAAGTCCAAATACACCCTCAAGGTTTAGAAGACTTTTTAAAGGAAGATTACATATTTCAAGTGCAAATTCGTTTGGTGTTTATTTGGGAGTCCCTAGAGACTTTGGGAGGGCAAAAGACAGATTTTTGCCTCTATTCTTTCCAAGATTAGCGCAAGACTTCAACCATGGCATGGATGATTTCTTTCGCATGCAGGAAGGCTCATGTTTATTTCTTCTGTTCTCTCCGCTATGTCCATTCATGTTCTTTCGGTTTTCAAGCTTCCACTGTCTATCCTGAACAAAATTAACGGCGTCTGATGCGTGTAAACTAAACTATGGCAAGTGTACCAGTTGCACAAGTAATATAGAATGTAAGTTCAAGTATCGTTCCCACGAGGACTAAAGCGAATAAGCACTAAAGCAATGAAAATCCTAACTTTATCTAGAAACTCGAATTTATAAGAATTGAATTAAAAAAGAAATATGAAAAAAAAACTAAATAATTTAACATAACTAATTGCAAAATAATTAACCGAAGCACACGATCAAGAGAAGACACTAGGGTTTCCGGTTCACCAACCAAATATCCGCAGAAAACTAATGATTAATCCCAAGATCTAATTAAACACATGTGACAGCAGGTTTTCACTAAGTTAATCGATACGCTTTCTCAAGCCGATAACGAATCTATCTCAAATT
>BSSO01008230.1:0-10304 GCA_030267885.1 Mesembryanthemum crystallinum | reverse complement strand
TAGGAGTTTATTTGTTTCCTTATCTTGGTTATCTTGTTTCCTATATAAGTTAGATTTTTATATTCACTAGTATCTTTACATTAGTTAAGGATCCTGTAATTTAGGATCTCTATATTTGATTAGCTAAGATCTTGGAAGATCTTTTATGTCATTAGCAGCCTATAAATAAGGCTCTTATTATTCAATAAAGGCAAACAATTAATCTCCTGAAACGACAGTTCTAGAGGGGGCTCTGTCAAGGACGAGTCTGCCTCCCGTTCACTATAGGTCGTAAGACATATTCTTCTACGTCTAGACCCGTGACTAGATCCTACGCCAAGGAACATAACAAATTCTTACTGCCTTATTAGTCATCACATGTGTTATAGAGACAGTTTAGACATATGATAGCCTTCTTCACTTTGTTGTATCGACAGATATTGTTTAAGTTACTCTGATGGAATATTCTGTCTTCATTACTATTCTTTAGTTGAAGAGATGTCTGCATTTAAGATACTTGGAAATGTAGTTCTATTTCGTTTTGCTTGAGAACTCTATCCTATTTCATATAGGTTTTCTGTTTCATCCATCATGAAGGCTTTCATCTTTGTAAGCTAACAATGACGTTATCCAACCTTTTCATCCAAAACTATTCTCAATCCCCAACTGGAAGAGTATTATTGCTTAATATTTATTTCCTTGTGCCTCTCTTTTATTCCCTTTTCTTTTTTTGGGTTGGGTGACATGGAGTAATAGGAACAATTCCTTTTGTTTCCTTTGACCGTTTATTTCTTGAGATGTAATATGCAAGATGGACCTGTATACTGTTGCAGGAATTTATCAGGACCTCATCATTTTCTCTTTTACAATTTCTATGCTATATTATATGGAAGTTAGATACATGCAATGAAGACAGGAGACTGTGTGCTGTAATAACCCACTAAGATATCTTGCTTGTTGTCTCTCTATTTCCAGGGTCTTCGGGTTGGTCTTAATTTGGCTTTGGCTATTGCTTTGCACAATATTCCAGAGGTATAGTTGCTCCCCCTTATCAGATTATAGAGAGCACCTTCTCTCCCTTCAAGTTTCAAAACATGTTTTGCTTGTGCAGCTGGTTCCAACCACTAGGATAGTCATATATTGATTCATGCATGCATGACGAGGATAATCTTATCTGTGCTTTAACTTTAACTGACACCTAGTTTCTTTAACAGGGCGTTGCTGTTGCTCTTCCAGTTTACTTTGCAACACAGAGGTAAAGAATTGAATGATTTCGTTATATAGCTCTTTGGTGTTATCACAGCTACTTATGTGCACTGTAGCATACAACTGTGGAGGTTATCTCCCAAGATTTCTTTTATATTTGCTTTCTAAATTACCAGTCATTCACTGGCTCTTTGTCATCGCTGGTGAAGTTGGCACAAATAGCAGTCTCATAGTTTCTGTTATCTCCCCCACTGCCACCCACATATTTTTTGTTGTGTTTTTTCCCCTTTTCCTTGCCCTAAGGGAGATGGCTGTTCATGGTCCATGAATAATGAATCAGATTCAGATCAACTAAGTATAGTCATAGGCAACCTTTGTAGTTTCCTTTGATATGTATCAAATGTTAATCTGACACTAAATCAAATGGTTAATTAAACAATCAATTCATGTTCAATCAAGGATCTAACAGCTAGGGAAGGCTACGTACGTCGAACCTCACTACCCGCCTTAAGCGGGAGCTCATGAGAGGCACTAGGGTATGAAAAATTTCTTGGTGGTGATTTACTATCAAGTTGCCATTTCCTGCAACTGACACAGATAGGATGTTGTCATCTATAGTTAGCAGTAGCACCTTGTTCGAGGAGCTTTTTCTGCATGGTTGTATGTTATAAAAAACATAGGGTGGTGGCCGATATGTTTCTATAGATTGTTGGTGTCAGAGGCGGATACAGGCACAATTTTTTATTTTTTTTGGGTAAATTTGGCATAATTTTTTTTACAAAAATTATGTAGTTTATGATAAAAATATGCTAATTCTACAAAAGGGAACTCATTGAAATTATTTTTGGATCTGCCACTGCTTGGTGTAAGTTCTGATTTATGATGACCTCATCTATACTATGGTCTATATATTGTAGAATCAACTTCTATTATGTTTTTATTTAGATATCCAATTTTTATCTGGAAATTGTACTGCCTAATTGTTTGGAAATTATCCTGTGACTGTCATTCATTAATATTTGTTGTGTAAATCACCTGTATTTATGCGTCTTCTAATAATGTGCTGCAGCAAGTGGCAAGCATTTAAACTAGCATCCTTATCTGGTTTGGCTGAGCCTTTGGGTGTTATACTTGTAGGTACGACAACAATTTATACTAACACTTGTGTCATATTTCCGATCTTGATTTATTTTTATTGGTTAATTAGTTCCTTTCTTTTGTAAATTTTTCAGCTGGGTACCTCTAGTTTTAATGATAGCTCATAGTTAGAGATCATAAATTACATATTTGAATAAACTAAGTTTTCGGTTATTACATTATCGAAGATGTGAATATCAAGTTTCCCCTTGCTTAAAATATAGTTTTTCATATAAAAAGTAAAGTAAACTAGGAAAAAAGAAAAAGGAAAAATGGAGATTTGCAAGTAGCTTGTTTTCATATCGAAATTATATTGTGCTTCTGATGAACATTTTCATTTTATTGATGCCACACTTGAAAGCTCACTAGTAAGATAGGAGAGCTCTAATGTATTGTGTTGCGATACCTTGCTATAAGCGTTGGGTTACCTTACTAAAAGATTTTGCTTCTTTACAGGGGTGTTTGAGGAAGGAGAAGGGGGAATGTAATTTTAGAATGTATTTTGGTTCGTTTTCCTCAATGACCTTTATCTCTGAAATTTTCTTTCATGCAGCTTACCTGTTCCCTACCAGTTTAAATCCTGAGATTTTGGAGGGTCTTCTAGGAGCAGGTACATACTCATTCAATTTGGTGGACGAAGTTGTATCTTTACTTGTACAGTACATTACTTTTGACAAATGTTGGCTTTCTGCAGTTGGTGGAGTGATGGCTTTCCTTACCTTACATGAGATGTTGCCTCTTGCATTTGATTATGCTGGTCAGAAACAAGCTGTCAAGGCTGTTTTTCTCGGAATGGCGTTTATGTCAGCAAGGTAAATCAAAAAGAAGTGATACAATATTGTAGGACTTTTTTTGAATGACTTGAAACAAATTTGGTATAAACTTGAAGATATTCTGTGCACTTATTTGTCCCTTTTCTGATGCCACCCTTCCACCCCATATAAAAGGAGGGTGAGGAGAGGAGGGAGGACGTAGTAATACAGAGTGAGGATATTACAGAGTGTTTACCAAAAGGAAACTAGAGATGGAGGAAGGGAAAATTATAGAATGATATGTAAACTACTTGCTAGATGAAGAGTTAAGTTGGGAGGGTTTTTCTTATAGGGCGGTGGGGTCGTCCAGTATAGAGGTAATGATTGCATCATTGCAACCAAAGTAGGCTTGCCTCAATGGTTATCTAGATGCCTTGTTTCCCACACCATTTAAGTTCGATTCCCTTTTAAGTTCGATTCTGGGGTCGTCGAACTTAAATGGCTTGCCTAAATGGTTATCTAGCTGAATTATTCCTTTTAAGATTATAATTTAGGTCATTGGGCCTCTTGTGGCCCAACTGGTTCCGGGAAGGGGTATCCAGAGGCCTTTGACCACCCAGCTAGACCTAGCCCCAGATGCCGAGATGGCTGGGTGGGGCCATTCTTACCGATATGTAAGAAAATGATAAGAGTCATTGCCAAATGAAGAAGGGGGGAAAAAATAGAAATGACAATGAGAAAGAAGTCAAGGAAGCTTTGGTTGTGACATCCACTATTTTGATATTTCCTTGGGTCTCTCATTTTCTGGGTGGGCTACTTGATTCCATATTTACAGTCTTGCACTCTTGCTCTTGCATACTGGGCAACCTGAACCTTAAGGTTCAAATTTCACTTGGCTATTAGGAGAACCTATAATACATGCGGGATTCAAAAATCAAAATTATGAAATTGCGAACACATCAATCAACTTGCTTAATTTGAGCATGTCGTGTCCTCTTTGGATTGTCTCATAACTTTTCGTGCTTCATCTGGGTTCTCTGTTGCTTCTGCTGACTTCAATCCTTGTGAGTTTGCAGCCTGTATTTTCTGGAGATTAGCCTACCAGCAGAAATGAGCTTGTAGCTGAAGCACAATCGGCAAGAGGAACACATTGACTGTCACACATTGCAGAGCAGTTCACCCCGCTCATGAGTGCTAATTCATCAAATGTTGCAGCCGCTTTTCCCTTTGCTTACACAGTTGGACGTTGAATGTGAGGAGAAATCCACAACCTTCATGGTGGAAGTAGAAATGTATCTAATGAAATATTAAGCAGAAACAAAATGTGAATAATTAGGTTGTAATCACTGAATGTCCAATGAAAAACTATATAAACATGTAAATCTATTTGAGGTCTGGTTAATATTTGGTGCAAGTGATAATGTCGCGCATGGCCAGACTTCATACTTGTGGTGCCTAGGAACACGATTTGACCTATACTATTATCAACCGGGGATGCCTTGGTTGATGCAGGTCTTGACCATATTTGATGAGATTTAAGGGAAGGATCGTAGCAGGTCTTCCCATATTGAATCATGGTCAGGATTGGTAATGGCATTGTCATTGTCATGTACTGTCCTGAACTCGGTTTACTTCAACATTTGGGTGGGGTGTACTGCCATTCAACTGGGCAAAACCTGGTCCTGGCCTTATTTCCTCGCTTCGAAATATCAAAAGATGCTAGCCAGTATCTAAAAGATGTTTGGCCTACTAATACAACATCAAATAAGAATTCCGTGTTTACATGTGTTTAAATTCTTTGAGTTTAGAGATACGAGTTTGAACTCGTTTTCATCAACATATACCCCATTTATTCAACCCAAGGAAAAAGGATCAAGTTTAATAAGTTTAGAATGTAGGGAATAGTTGAAGTACAGAGTATTTTAGCTTAATTCTCTCATGAGAAATTCCTACAATTAGCTATTACTTGTGACTGATGAGAAGTCATGGGTGATTTTAAACGGTGTAGGGATGACGTTAAGAGTATCTTTTAGATCATATATCCATCCTATCCACAAGAATTCGTAATAATTCCTTAGTAGTTACTCCACAAATTATGAAACAAATATGTGAAATGATTTTGAGAGGAAAGCGAATCCTACAAAGGGATTCACAATCTAAGCTGTCTGGTTCTTTATCTTATTAGCATGAATTAAAAAGATTATTAAATGTGAAATCATGAAAAAAACGAAAAAGGGAGACAGACAAAAGAAGCCTTCGAGTTCGACCTACACTAAAAAAGATAGAAAAACATTTGGAGAAAAGCGTTTCATCAACTAATTAAAGAGGAGATGACCAAAGGTGAAAAATCATGTGGTATCTTCATCTAATTTTCCTCCCAAACTTTGATGGTGGACCGAGTAAAACCATAATTAGCCTAATGCTCCTTTTGTTTCTTTTTTTTTTTTTTCCCCTTTTCTTCTAAGGAAAATAATAAAACTCATTGATTAAACAGCATACGGTTTAAATCATAAAAATAAAAAATATTCCTAGAATATGCTAGATTTATAGAATCAAGGCGAATTTTACTAATAAGATATTTACTCTGTCCCGCAATTAGCTTTCAAAAATGGATTGGGCACACATATTAAGGTGAGAGTTTTTAGCCAACTTTGCCCTTTTAGTAGATGTAATATAATAAAGAATTTGAGAGAGTAAGAGAGAAAGTGATTGGAGAGAGAAAATATATTTTTTTATTGTATTTGTGAGTTAGTGGATGGGTATTATAGAGAAGTTATGGGATTTTATGGGTTTTGAAAGCTAAAAGTGGGACAAAAAATATGAGATTTTTGAAAGCTAATTGTGGGACAGAGGGAGTAATTGATTAAGATTGTATTTGAGTGTGATTTCATAATTATCAGCTTGAAGCTGAGTTTCAAGTAGTAGAAAAAAAAAAAAAAAAAAACCATTGACTCCATCTTTACCACATTATTTTTAGTATTTTCGTGCCATGATAATTAATAAGTAAACCACATTCTTTTAAAACTAATGAAATCCTTGTAAAGAAGATAGATTAATGATATTTGATGCTCTAAGTGAATGAATATTACTACTTAAGTTATATATTAGCCTATAGGTTAAACAAAACAACAAATTACGTATTATATATTTTCGTTCCTTGCAAGGGAAGCAAATGGATGGGTGGGGAAGGGTTTGACAAACCCAATGAACTTTAGACATTTTCACGAATCTAGAATAATATTTCTTTGAGAAGTCATAAATTAATAAATAGTTCATTCATGTGTAATGCAGATATTACATGTCATGTAAATGTAACAAATTGTTGGGAAAATTAAAATACATGATCCTCAACTTTAGTATACTTTTAATATGCTATGAATAGGAGTGGAGTGCGTGTTTCTCTTAATTAGAAAAACTAGAGGAACCCTCCTTTTTTTTTTTTTTTTTTTTTCCGTTGTTCTCATGAGTCTATATTACTCCATCCGTTCTATTAGAGGATAATTTGGCCATTTTTACCCTTGTGAAACAGAGAGAATATAATATTTGGATGTGAGAGTCTGAGAGATATATAAAATCAAGAGAGTGATTGGAGAGAGGAAAAAAAGAGTTTTTTTAGTGTACTTTTTAGATAGTGGAGGGGTAATTTAGGGAGTATATGGGGATTTAATTGGTTTGGAAAGATAAGAGTGGGACAAAATATTTGATGGTTTGGAAACGTAATAGTGGAACGGGGAGTATTGTATTTAAATTTAGTTTAGTTTTCTAATTACTGTTTCTATTATATATCATAAATCATTCAAATTTTATTCAATTTAGTTTAGCATGATTCAGCTTAATTAAATAGAGTCAAAGACAATATAAAGCATAATGAGCTAGACTCACAAGTATATATGCTAATCACATCCGAACTACATTGATAATGTCCAAAATATTCTTCATGATTTACCATTATCATTTATCAATGATAATATATTAAGCATGATTTTGGGATGCTTGTTAGTTTTTAAAAAGGTCGGATGAGATAGATCTCACCTAATATGAATTACTATTCAAATAAATTTAATTTGTTGTGATTTGTTTTTGTCATAGGTTAACTTTAATTTTCAGTATTTCTGGGAATCACTTTTCATCTCATACAAGAGTACATCTTGCAAGTGATGGTCTTATGGTGTGATATACTTAAAAAGACCTTAAAGTATCATTGAATGTAGAAAATGTAAAATTATTGTTCGAAAAGTATAATTGGCCTTATCTATATCAATCTCCGACCCCCATAGTAACTTCTACAGTATTTTGATAGGGATGACTTATTCATATCTGAATAGTGACTCTTTTATTTTTAAGTATAAATTTTAATCGTTAGTAATTAAAAAAAAAAAAAACCGGAAACAACTAATCACAAAACATGGTCACTTACTGTTCAAATTACTCCATTGAAACTCCAATCAAAAGCTGAAGATGAGGAAACGATAGATAGACATAGAGATGTACTTGATAGACTGTGGACAACATCCAATCAAATCCAAATCCATCATCCTATGGGCTCTGATTATTATTATTATTATTATTACTTTTATTATTTATTACTCCTACTACTACTTATTATTACTAGTATTATTGGTTTTTCTTTTCACTTTTAATTGATTGACATGATATGACATATCAAAGCTGCCACCAAGATCTTTTCCATCCTTTCCTGCCCAAAAAATAAATAATGCCACCAATAGCTGCTATAAACAGTAGCCCCTACACAGCTACACCTACACACCTACACCTACACTACACTTCACTACAGTAGTCTTAAACTACATTACATACCCCAGTACAGTACAGTTATCATTGCTCATCCCTCTTTTTTCTCTTTCTTGTCTCTTCATCATCTTCCTTCCTTTGTTTTCTCTCTCTAATCATTTGATTGGAGCCTAAACATAGTATAGCATTTGCACTCATACAGACATTCAGGGTTCTACTAATTTACCCAAAGGAAAATCATGGGGATGAAGAATAATAATAAGATGATGAAGAATCAAGAAAGTATAATCATCAACTTTATTTTTTGATGAATTTTTTTTTTACAGTAGTAACAGGTAACAGCAGCAGCAGCAGGTTGAAATGAAAAGGCCTCTCAATGTGAATAATGATCATCACCCCTACCTGCACCATAATATGTCAAAACTTTGTAATTCATCATCCCTTCAGCTTCTATCAGCCTTATTATTGACTTTTTGGAAACAAAAATGTAGTAACTGATCTTGTTATGTTGTTGTACTTCTTTTTTACCATGACTTATCACCATCAATGTGCAGTGAATTTTCAGTTTGTACTCTTGTTGTAGCTCTTATGTGTTACTCCACTACATTACAGTTTAGATGTCAAAATCTGTTTACTTTTCAATACTTTTGTAATTTTATTACTACTTCCTCCATTCAGATATAAAATTCTACATTTTACTTTTCGAGGTCAAAGTTTACAAATTCTGACGTTTTTGAGAATGAAGGTTAGATGTTAGAAATATGTATACTAGATATCACTGAATTGAATCAGATTGAAATAAATGTGCTGAACTCATGAATTGAGCCGATTAGCGAATAGTACTATGAAAGAAAAAGTAATTTGCAAAACTGAATTAAAATTAATAGATTGCTCTAAATATAGTTAAATACAAAATGACAATGGTGAATGAATGATTTAATCAAGTAAATATCATCGGGTTTTGGCTTCAAATATCAATGTATACGTACCTTTTTAGTCGTCTAGTCCTAACTCGATCGCCCATATATATATATATATATATATATATATATATATGTTAACAAATTAACATGTATTGGGAGGAAAAATTGCCAAATTGAGATTATGACATTAATATTGTGTATAGACTATAGTCCTAAACCATTTGGCCACTCCATTTCCACAAAGGGAAAATATGAGAGCTAGAACACTAAGTTCCCTTGTTGAAATGTAGGGTTTGGTGAAAAGAAAATAATGTTTTCATCCTTTTGGGATAGCTAGGTATAAAAAGGGAGTGGTCCCCTTAATCATCTTAACATCATTCCAATATTCAGATATCATATTCCTAAATGTAAACATTCTTTGACACTCTTTTGCATCTCAAGAATTGTATACTCCATATCCTCTAATCTTGAAGGTTCTTTAATTTGTATTCGGAGCGTGGAGATGCCTGGTGTCGCCATTAGGCTGTATGTTTGTTTAACTGATTAATTTGGTGTTTCTTAATACAATCACACAAAAAATATGGACGAGAGTAAAGCAAAACAAAACAAGAAATTGTGATTAGTAGTAATGTAAACTATTAAGGGATAAAATCATTACTTGAACCTCTAACTATCAACTTATATTTTTAGTTGAGTTGGTTACTTTACTCGGTATCAAAGTAGTAAGGACTCAAAGATCCTGAATTCAAATCCTATAATTAAGTTTTGGGTTGAGTTAATTGCTTCACATAAACATTGCAAGGGTTTCAAAAAAGCAGTCATTCTGCTATCAAGCGGACTTTTATATTAGGGGCATCACTCTTTTCTATCTCACTATCAACATTTTCTCTCCCCACTACCAGTTTTCTATTCCAGTACCACTTTTACATCCCTTTTCCATTTCAGGAGCAAGAACAAATACATGCTTCAAATTGGATGGAATAATAATAGGAGGGTACGTACCCACTTCCTCATATAGGCAGCTCTCTTTTTGTCATCTGAGGTCCGATTCTTTATGGGCAACCATTAATGTTGTTTCATATATATCGTCCAAACACACCATGAATTGAAGTATACAAAATTGTCATTTAATTTAATATGAATGAAACATACCACACAACATCACTTGTGCCGTTTTGTACTGTGCGTTCCTTCATGTGGATTTCAACAACAACAGTGAATTCCAATATAATATCGTGGTTCAAAACTGGCCTAAATGCTTTAAACCCCTTTCAAGTATTTAACAACTCAATTTATAAGGGATGATTTTATCATGAAATGGCTTTTGTAATACAGTTAAAAGTATCACTCTTTGAAATTAAAAATATATCACTTGTGTAAAATATCACTTATTATTCAAAAATAATACTATCATTTTTCAAACTGTTTTTTAATAGAAAATTTGTTTTATTATTATAAACTTTTCAAAGGTACTTCTTCCATGGCTATCGCTAAATGGTAGCCGTGGAAACATTATTGGTTTGGTCGGAATCAAACTGTATTTGGTTGCAACCAA
>BSSO01008229.1:0-10306 GCA_030267885.1 Mesembryanthemum crystallinum | reverse complement strand
TAATGTAAACCCATTTTAAGATTTAAAAGTAGAGGTTTAGAGGGGAATAATATAGTCACTTAGAAGATTTTGACTATACACTGTACTAATTAATTATAGGCAGATTAATTACCATTTATTGGTCAAAATTTTACATCCTAAATACCATTGGTTGACTAGCTAAATACTTAGATTAAGGCTAAATAGATGAGACCACGTACCAGAAATCAATTTACACATGCCATTATTATTGTTTATACATATAATTTAGTCCCATTATTGTCTTTTTGAAACTATATATAGTGGTATATCATTATTGGGACTCAATTATTTTCAAAACAAAGAGCTGAAAAATAAATAAGAAGATATAATGAAGAAGACTAATCAACTACTAATAATGTATGTTGAGGAGACAAATCTTACAAGTTACACCTAAATCAACCACACCATTATAGATTCTTAGAATACCATCACAATTCACAAGTATAGTAATTCCTTAATTAAAAAATGTAGTGTATCTGACAATAACAACATGTCAGATCTTTTTTTGAATAATAATAATAATAATAATAATAATAATAATAATAATAATAATAATAATAATAATAATAATAATAATAATAATAATAATAATAATGTACACAAAAGTACTTACCCCCACAACAAAAGCTAAGCTTTGTGCAAAATTCCAAATTGGGTTTGAGTATTATAATTGTGGTCACTACATATAGTTAAACAAGATCGATCCATTCCACGCTACTATACATCTTTTCCTACTATTTAAATGGTTCATAAATCATGTACTAACTACAACTACAAGGCATTATTTCATTTTCAGATCTACTCTAACAAACTCATTATTGTCTTTGATTTAGCGGTGTAATTTGATATTTATAAATGATTTTTTTCTTTAAGGAATCACGGATGTCAAATATATATATGGGTTCCGAATTATGGTATTTGATACCAATTGTAGAATAAATAGCTGGTATTCGTATTATAGTGCAGAATTTCTCTTTTTTGGGGTTTGGCATGGTTAAGAGGCACCTCTAACACATACATGACCTCCGATATCCAAGGAATTAAAGCATGTAGGTGCTTCTAAAAGTCTTTAACCAATTTAGTACAACAACTTATTTACAAATCGAAAATACAAATATGTATTAGTGATAAAAATTAATAAGTAGAAATATTTTTCTAATCAAAAATACTTTTTTTCTTCATAACTAATTAGCAGTCACATCGCTATTTTAAAATACGTCAATATTGTATAATTATTTGCAATGCTATAGGTGTAAAATGGTAACAAAGAATTTTGCGATTTTTTTACTAATAATGACTTTTCATTTTTAGAAGGAAAACAAAAGAAAAAGATATCAACAAAAGGAAATAAAATAATGTTCATAGAGTTACTTACTATAGTATTATTTAATTATATAAGTAGCACTACAATAATAAAATTGAATACTCCCTAAGTAGGAGTAGTATATGTAGAGACAATATTGAGAAGAACTATGCTAAGCCCTCCTTTTGAGAAAAATACAGTAATATACATGGGCATGCACCACCAAAGTGACCAAACCCATACAATAATAATGTTACCAACTCCTTGAATTCCCCATTCATTCTCCTCCCCTATTATAACACCCAATACCATATATTGATTGACACCTTCAAAAATCTCAATCTCAATCTCAAAAATCTCAATCTTTTTTTTCTAGCTTTAAAACCATGGATTCACCAAAGAGCAACAAACCTAGGATCACCACAAAACTAGTGCTCCAAGTAGCATTACCATTAATCCTTCTTGCAATAATCCCATTACAATTAGCCAAAATCATATCTTTCAGAACCTCAACACCAACACCATTAAGTAGTCCTAGTTCTTCCTATGATGATTACCACCAAGTGGTGGCTCCTCCCACACACCGCCCGTTGCCGCCAACGACGAGCCCGAAATGCGACCTGTTTTCGGGCGAATGGATCCCGAATCCGGAGGCTCCGTACTATACAAATACTAGTTGTTGGGCCATACATGAACATCAAAATTGTATCAAGTATGGTAGGCCAGATAGTGAGTTCATGAAATGGAGGTGGAAACCAGATGGGTGTGACTTGCCATTGTTTAATCCTAATCAGTTTTTTGAGATTGTTAGGGGTAAATCGTTGGCTTTTGTTGGTGATTCTGTGGCTAGAAATCAAATGCAGTCGTTGATGTGCCTCTTGTCCCGGGTAAGTTCCATTTCTCGATCATTGCTCAAAATTTTTGTAGTTAAATTTTATTTTATTTTTCATGGCGGATATCAACAAGCTTAGTTGGGAGGTACATACCATGTGTACTTGATTCCTAGATTTGAAATTCGCCTCCTTATAAGTCAAAATAAGGATTACTCCTATATTTTAAGAAGTTTTTGACGCGGTTAAATTTAATTGGTGTGTTTTGTTCATCTAGTCAGACACTACAATCGTTGGATACGCATGTCAACTAGTTTGGTTGAAAATTAAAGTTGTTAGAGTATAGATTTGAATTTTATTTATTTTTGCGGCTCCATTTAATTAAATTATTGAAAAAGACATGAGGGAAAAAAAAAAAAAATCTTATTGCAAGATGATACTCTATATTTTTTTCTTCTTTTATGGAACAGAATTCGTAGTTTAGGAAAGCATTGATTTGGGCTTTGCTTTATTGGGTATTTTCGTTAAATTACTCTGATCTCATAAGTCTTGAAGATGAAGATATGCTTAGCTTAGACATGAAATGGACCCATTTTGATATACATGAAGTTAAAAGAATGAAACGGATGACAGCGGATATGATGTTCACTGTTCACTGCAAAATTTAATAGGGTGACTATAGAATTATCCATCAAATGGTCCATATTGTTGGTCCTACTCGATGGATGCTTATACTAGAAGTTATGAATCAAAAGAAAAAAAAAGATCAGGGTCGATAATGCAATGGTGCACCTTACCTTTCACTCGTTTCCAATAAAGATTTGGATTCGAGTCACATTTCACTCGAAGTAAAAGTTTCATTTAACAATTCGAAAAATTAGATATTATGACACCTTAAAAGGTCTTTTTTGCAATCAGTGCTACGTTGAATAGGAGCATAAGGGGTCAATAATGTTTAGAGAAATGCAAGGGATTTGGTCACCAACGATGTTTGTTGAACTAAACACAATACAATGGATAAAGGGTTTAGGTAAAATCTGTCAGAATTAGGTAAAAATAATGCATAGGCTGTTTCAGAAAGGAGAAAATTAAAATACAAATATTAAGAGATCTAATCAGGAAAAAAAACTGGTGTAAAACCTTTATAAAGTAAATTAAAGTAAATGACATCTTTAAATAAGAATAAAAAATAGCAAATCAGAACATTACCAAAGCATTGATCTTTGTAACAAAGTTTTCTGAAAAAGAATGGCCAAATGCACTGAAATTATGCTTAAAGTGAAACTTGCATCTTACTGCAGAGCTAGGGGCATTAAACAAGAAGAATCTCATCTCCACTTTTTTATGAAAAGACTAATTTTTACAGATGACCTTTAAGTCACAAGCTGGATCATGTGAAGTATGATTAGTACTTTTTTTAATTTTATGAAATTAACAAAATTTACTGACCTATTTGAAAAGATCATAAATCGAAATTCAGACTTTTACCAATTAGTAGTAAAAGACAAATAACTTTACCAATTCAAAGTCTTGCTAGGACAAAACAACCAATAACGAAATTAAGCTTACTCATAAAGTTTTACCTAGGAGTAATAGAACAGTAAACAATCTCATTGGTCATTCATTGTACACATACTCTTATGTAGATCGAAGATTAATAATTGATACTTCCAAGCTCACATAATTCATGATAGTATGCCATTAGAGGGATTCTCATCATTAATAGGCTTCCAACTAAAGAAATCAGTAAATTTTAAACATACTTATAGATTTTGCTGGAATCTTTCTGTTATCTAGTAAGCACCTATGCTTCTACTAATCCATTCTACTCATATCCGATATCTTTCCAATATTGATAAATGGATGTATAGTAGAATTAATATCGAAGTAAGCTTGTTCCGTAGGAATCAACGATACTTCTGCTAAATCGTCATATCCGTGTCCAGACCCTTTTTCGATATCGAAATACAAGGAGCCGCCCCACATACATAAACATTGGGACAGTAGATCATATATACAAGACCATGTTGTGTTTTTATTATTCTCATTCGCTGTTGAAAAAATCCAACATGCCAGCTAACATAACATGTTACACCATCAACATACCCGGCCACTTACCACATCTTGAACGAATGTCGTTATTAAAAACTTATTATTCTCTCTCTCTCTCACACACACACTCTCTCTCATACTCAAAATATGAAACCGTGATCACATAATAACTTTTAGCAAGAATCCAAGATTTGTAGTAGTTGTTGTTTTCTTTATTTGGAGGTTTAGGTGAGTCAACAAGATGCCATCCCCAAAGCTACAAATTGGAAATGTTGTAATTTAGCTAAATGTGGGGAAAGGGGGGCAAGATTTAGATACTGTTTGTTTGGGCAGAGCATAGTAATATTATTTAGCATAAATGATGTAACAAGCCCCATGTGTTGGTCCCAAACCCAGTGGCATGTTTGTCTTTCCCCACATTTCTTATATTCTGGCTCCTCTCCCTATGCTCCTAAGAGTTCTACTCCCTCCGTCCCTAATTAAAAGTGNTTAGGGACGGAGGGAGTAATAAATTAGCTTCTTTTTTTTTTAAAGAAAAATTATCTTTTTTGCTATTTTTCTTTTAATTAATCCATCAAATTATATGAAGAGAATTCGAATCATGTCCAATAGCTGGAGAGGTCAAATTCTTTTTCTTAAAAAAAAAGAAGAGAAAATTAGACCAAACTAAATAAATTTAAACCAAATTGGATGAAATTCATTTTATAAAGTTTAGACATCTTCGATAAGTGGAGAAGAATCCTTATTCGTGAGAAAATTCATTATTATAAGTACTCTATACAAGGGGGGTTTGGTACCGACGTACCGTGGTGCCTAATCACCTTTTTTACTTTCTTCCATACCAATATTGGAAAAATTAATACTATGTATATTCTCTCCATCGAGAAGTGGAAATTAATATGGGATTAAATAATAAGTACTTGGATAATGTATTTAATTATCCAATAACAAAAACTTGTAGTATAATATTGTACAAGGTTTGCACTTTGATAGTGGCTATTATCGATAGAAAATGAATTCTTCTTAAAACTATTTAAAATATCCAAAATTTATAGTTATCACTATCCCAAAAGAATGGTAAAAAAAAAAATTGTATGTTTATGTATAAATACACTAATAATAGTATGTATATAGAGTATTATTATTATGTGACAAGTAATTTCGGTTTGAAAGAGTAATAATTGATTTGACTTGTTGATAATTTGAGTATAAAAATCACTTACATGTGAGTCGGTGTGATGAAATTATTCACATAACCATCACACTTAAGTGGACCTTATAAGTCTAAAATTTCCATCCTATAACATTATTTAACAATTGATTTGCATTATTAATTCGTTCAAACATCACATGCTTACCAGTGATCATATACATTGCATTCAAAATCAAAATATATGACCAAGTCCATTTTTGATGATGATATATAGTCTTTTCTTTCTTTTATTAAAATCATCTTCAATATGTGTAAGGTGGAAGAATCACAAGCGAAAACTATAGCAAAACCAATGGTGGAAGATCACAAGAAAATATAGAAAAATCACCAGTACTTAAGAGGGGTGACTTTGTACCTAAAAGAGGGGTGACTTTTTAGATATAAAACTATAACTATTAGGTAGGCTATCACGATCTATTTTTGGACGTACCTCAACCGTGCTTTTTCAATTTGTGCATGCATGTCACATCGGTGTAGAGATCGATGCTTTACGCTGCGTTTGGTTTTTAGCTGGATTCTTTTATATTTTTATTTATTATTATAGCTGGCTGTCTCTTTAACTTTTATTAGCAACTCTACAAAAATGATTGTTGTTTGGGATCACAGTTGAACAGTTTCATTGATTGAAACCCTTCGGTCACGTTTCATCTTCTACCAAGATGAAGCCTCGGCCCCCCACTAATGCAGCCAGATTCTTGGCCCGATTTGCCGGATCACAGCCACCTATTTCTTGGTGGGTTAGAATAGGGCGAGGGCGCGATGCTAAGACACTCAACTATAACAGGGTCACTCGGATCGGGTTTAGTGATTTCAGGTTTAATCAAATTAGTTTTGGATTGAGTCAATTTACGAGAGTTGAAATATATCTCTGTTTTTTGGGTTTAGTATAGGTCGACTAATTGGCAATATTATGTCGTATCAATTTTTGCTTGGTCTATCCCAACCAAGCTCGATATCCAAACTTAGCTAGGTAGGGTTGAGCTATGTTGTATGGCCAAAAATGACCTAGTTCGCCACGTCCAAGGAGGAAAGCTTTTTAACACACACACATAAAAGATATTCCGGTTCAAGAATCAATAAATACTCCAGTATACACTCTGTAGGAGTAATGTCCCCCAACTATGAGTTTGAGAGTTCAATTTTGAGCATCTGTACACTTTATAAAAATAAATTAAAAAAGAAAACACCAAAGTTGGCCTAGTCCACGGCCATCTCTTTGATAGGTAGGGATCCTCCTCGGACATAACGAATTATATGGGTTGTTACCTTAATAGTCAACTTTGAACAACTTTTTGTTTGCTGCAACTCTGTGAAAAGATTAACAGAAGTATCTCCTAGTTATCTCCAACCATTTCAGTGACTTATTAATTAGTGATAACAACAACCCTGTACGAGAACCAATAATCTAACGACCAGGGCAATGTAATTGGGTCTCACTCATAATTGAGCTCAACAACTCATATTGTCTTAATCATTAACAGCTAGTCTCTAATGAGACTAGTTTCAATGAGTCCACCACTTAACCCAATTTCAATAAGTGGATCTAGGCCTATCTCACAAACCCTTATTATTAATAATTCGATGAGACCCATCTCAAACAAGAATTTATAAATCGTTAATACTAGTATCAGCAATAGACAACTTGATATGATATGATATGATCATAGGATTATGTTTTACTGCTTTACTTGAAAGTGATAATGACTTAAGTTCAGAAATTAAGGGCCCTAACTCCACTATTACTTTACAATAATCACTTGTTTGCTACTCATTTATCTTCAAATTTGGGTCATAATCATTTGCCTATTCTTTCATCTAAGAGCAAAACATTAAACATGTTACTTATAGGTTCCATAATTCTACTAGTAATCTTTTTAAAACATGCACTTCAACTTGACAAAATGCTGCTCCTATTTTTTTTTGCAGGTGGCATACCCAGTAGATGTCTCCTACACTGAAGATGAACACTTCAAGCGTTGGTACTATGAATCCTACAACTTCACACTAGCTGCATTCTGGACTCCTTTCCTTGTCAAAGCCAAAGAGAACGACCCGAACGGCCCAACAGGCACAGGCATCTTTGGGCTCCACCTCGACGAGGCTGATGATGCTTGGAAGGACAAAATCGATGATTTCGACTATGTCATCCTATCTGCAGGCCATTGGTACTTCAGGTCACTCATGTACTATGAGAAACAAAATCTCATTGGTTGTCGCTTTTGCGAGATCCCAAACGTCACTGACTACTCCATCACCTACGGCTACCAGAAGGCGTTCCACACCGCCTTCAAGGCTATTTTGGAGAGGGAGAACTTCAAGGGTGTGGTCTACATGAGAACCTTTGCACCCTCCCATTTCGAAGGAGGAGACTGGAACAAAGGTGGGAATTGCTTGAGGCAAAAGCCTTTCAAGAGCAATGAGATAAATTTGGAAGGGATCAATTTGGACTTGTATATGGCCCAATTGACAGAGTTTAATGAGGCTAAAAGGTTGGGCCATCAACGCGGTATGAGGTTCAGGCTCATTGACATGACCCAGCCCTCGTTGCTGAGGCCCGACGGGCACCCGAGTAGGTATGGACATTGGGCCCATGAGAATGTGACATTGTACAATGACTGTGTGCATTGGTGCTTGCCTGGGCCAATTGATAATTGGAATGATTTCTTGCTTGAGATGTTGAGGAATGAGGGTGTGTTCTCTAAGAAAGACAAGCTTCTTCATTTTAAGGAGAGGAAGATGAAGATTAGATTAGATAGAGAATGAGGAATGATGAGTTTTGAAGGGGGTTAGCAATTGCTATAAGTAATTCTATAATGTGTATAGAATCAAATTTGTTAAATTAAGGAGGGAGGATGAAATAATGGGAGGGCTTCCATTCTTTATGCTTGCTTGTAATATGATGCATTTTTCATACCTGTTATTGTATGCTTTTAGTTCAAATTGCAATACTTCTCACCATTATGGCATTGCTTTTATGACTCATTCCTTCCTAAACCAAAATCCCCCCAAAAAAAAAAAAAATAATAATAATAATAAATAATTCAAAAGGTGTAGGTAGAAAGGAGCAATGCAAATGGGTTTCAAACCAACATTCATGTATAAACTCAAGAGACTTCATCAACTAAGTTAACATTTGTTTCTATTTTAATACTCCGTCTGTCCCTTAATAAACTTGGTACTTCTCATTTAATATTGACACAAAACGAACTTGAAGTTTTTCATTTAAGTTTTGTGCCCAAGAGGAGTGTTAAGTTCATTCCGAATGAAGAGAGTATGTTCTAGTGACAATGACTTGTGAATGGATCATAAGACAGGCCCCATCAAAAGAGGTTCGAGGCTTCTAGTCGTTTAGAGACGGGCTGAACTCAATCCTTGTGCTATCATAACAAGTTCCATGGAAATAATCAGTGACACCCTTATAGCAGTAAAAGTTCCCAGAGTAGTCATGGGAATGGGATTGGAGAGTAACACAACCAACTGCTTTGCCTTGCTATATACTCCTAATCGATGAGCTAGAATGCCCAGTACCAAGGCTTTCATGCTTGATATGCCCGGTGCTAAGACTTTCTTGCTTAAGATGCCCAGTACTAAGGTGGGTAAACTCTAAAGAAGAGGGTGCATAAGGAGATGAAGAAGATGAAGATGAAGAAATGACCTGAAGATGAAGGCCCTGTTTCTTTCGTCACTCTCAACTGCATTCAATTCAGTCAACAACTTATTATTTCTCTCACATATATACATTCAGTTTTAAGTCAGTTGGAATGAACATTGCCGAAACTGTGTATTTCTAAAACCAATATCATTACATGATCGATAATACAGGTGAGGTGCGCCCCCAACGAATGGGGATTACTCAGAGCCATATATGCACAAATATGATCTCATTTTCAATCAAAAGTTCTATAGAGCCAAAATTTTGAGAAGTGGAGGAATCAGCCATTTCAGAATGAGATCTTAATGAAGACTACAAAGTGGAGCAAAAAGATGTAGAGAACGAAAGACGACCTTAGAAGTCTGAGCCTCTTTCGGTATTCAGAACGACCACCAGTGTGATAGGGGAGCTTGTTGTAATCATCGAAGTCACTGTCAGTTAAGTCATACCTGCTGCTTGATCTGTTTCTTCCCATCCGGTTCCTAGCAGTGTTGGCTTCCTTAATGCTATTCTCAACTCTTCTCCACTGCCCATTTAGTTTTTCGAGCTCCTTCTCCTTCAAATGTATTTCGCTCACAAGAGCTTCAGCTTGTGCCTGGAAAAGAAAACAAGATAGAAGAAAAAATAGCCGACTCAGTTGAAAATTTGGCAGAGAGAAAAAATGATTCATCTTGAGCAGAATTGGAGGAAGGTCAGGAAAGAAAAATCAAGGCTTTTCTTATTGTCAACTTCCGTAACAGAAAACTGCTGCTTCTTCCAGTAGTGGCAAGACTGACCTGCTTTGCAGCTAGTTGTTCTAGTAAGGTATGAAGCTGTTTATCCAATGCTTTCTCTCTCTGAGCTGCAAGAGATCAAATTCACAAAGTCAAAGATTGGCAAGCTTCTATATTGTCCTAAATAAGCAAAGGCAATCAAAAATCATTTAATAGTAAGAACAAAAATACAAGACAGCTAGGGGTGAAACTTATTCGGATAAAGTCCAAAGTCCCAAACCAATCCAAACCGAATTAGTCGGTTCGGATCGGACTTTTTGTAATTCGGATTGGATTCGGACTCAAAAAAAAAAAAAATTTGGACTTTGGATTTGGATTTGGACTTGACCCTTTGGAGTCCAAAGTCCAAACCGAACTTTTATAAATATAAATTAAGTTTTTCTACATGGGTTGTCATATCACTAAATACTCCATCCGTTCTCAATTGAAGTTGACGCTTGGTAATCCGCAACTCACATCAAG
>BSSO01008228.1:0-10306 GCA_030267885.1 Mesembryanthemum crystallinum | reverse complement strand
CGTGTTCAATTGTCTCTCATCTTTCTCCTTACAATCTCGTCCTATAGGAACAGTTCCCCCAAACTGTTCCTCCCCCTTGCAACCTCTCCATATTTATATCAGTTTGGCAGTCCCCTAGCGAGATTCTTTTAATAACATTCTCAATTTGGCCTCATGTGATGCCTAATTAGTTACAAATAATCAGTAGGTCATTAATTCTCCCAAAATCAAGACCTAAAGTCAAAAATCAAACCCCAATTGAACCCTAATTTATTCAAATTTAATTACTTTATTGCACAATTTTTTTTTTTTTTTTGTGAAAATTGGGTATTGTTTTCGGAGAATTGATGATTTACTAATAATATGTGGCTGTGTAGGCATCACGTGAGGGCAAATTAGAAAGTTCATGAAAAAATTTCACTAGATTCCGGCCATGAGTGGCTTAGCAAGTATTTATTTGCAAAAACGACCGTATAAAAGGTAGTATTCAACCGGAAAAAAAAAAAAAAAAAATCCTTATCCAAAATATACTCTTACACTATTTTTTAGCTATTTTTCCTTTAGGGGTCAAGTTATTACTTGTTGATGACAAGAAAAACTACAGGCTGAATTGCTTAATCACAATGCAAAGTTGTTAATAACTGTTGCTTTGCTAACCTAATTTAATATTGTAACTAGATCTTGTTGCTACCTGCCCAGGCACCAACCATCTCTCAAGCTCACCAAACCTCGGCATTGAGCTCCAGGCATAGACTTGAAGATTTACAGAACATCATCAAGCAACTAGTGAATTACTGCAGATGTGTGTTAGCTTTCCTGATAGAGTCCTAAGTCCTTGGAGGGTTAGCACTCGAGACATGGGTTCATATCCCATCTGCATCACGCCTGTTTGCCTTCTGAATCACCAACGGACCAGTGAATGACTCGCCTTAACAATTACGAAAAAAAAAAAATTATTTATTTTACCAGAAAACTTGCTTCTCGGCTTTTATTTCAGAAGTACATGAGCATTTTTTCTTCTTCTATATGCAGTTTAGAAGAAATTGCAGTACAGCATGGAAATTGTATGATACTAATTCTTAGAAGCAATCTAAATTGCAGTGCTTTTAAAAAGTAAGCTAAATCAATCTAGTCTAATTCGAAGATGAGGTCTAATAATTACTTAATATTGATGCTTATGCATTTGGTTTAGAAACTAGTTTCATTTGCAGTTCTGATATTATCTTGAAGTATACTGTATCAATTACATTGAAAACACATAAATCCACTAAATTGATCATTCTATTGCTCTAGCCAGTTAGATTACACTTCTAAGCCCTTTACATAGAAAATAAGTAAATGAGGCCGAAGAAGAAATCTATGTCAGATATGTTTTACTATCCACAATAATCTAGAAACAGATATTCAACCATCTGCTGGGGTAATTTAGTGTCATCTACAACTCATATGCAAAAATCTGTATGACTACCCCGTCAATGGAAAATAGTACCTTTGTACGAACCGTGCTTAGCAGCTTTGAGAGAGGAAACCACACTCTCAAGCTTAGTAACCCTAGTATCAATCCCAGAAACAAGAGAAATAAAACAGTTGTAATCATCAATCTCTTCTTCCAAGTCATCGAGAACCACAACATCATTAACTGAATTGCTCACTTGCTTCACAGTTGTATCATCTACATCTTTGCTCGGTTCATCTTCAGGAACTGGACAACAGAATTTCTTTATATCGAGACCTATGAGTGGTTCTGTAAAGCTCAGAATTTCTTCGCTTGGTTTTGTAATGCTCATGATAGTATCCTCTACATCTTTGCTTGGTTCATCTTCAGCAACTGCATAACAAATTTTATTTACATCAGAACCCACCAGTGGTTTTGTAATGCTCAAAATTTCTTTGTTTGCTGGTGGGGATTCGTTTTGAGAAACACTTCCCACTGGCTGCTTGCTGCCTTTGTCTATATTCATAAAGTTCCGTTCCATCTCAAGCTCCTCATCCCCCTCTTTAGCAATATGCTCACATTGTTTTGGGCCCTTTATGGCCATCACCGGCATATTCACCAAGCTTAATGACTCATCTTCATTGACTAAGTGGGTACGAATTTGAGATTTGTGATGTGCTGGACCACAGTTATATGCTCGTGTCGTGCCAAAAACGTGTTATGTTGTATCGGACTGTATGCCAGTGTGGCTCAATACCATCCTTTATTTGGAAGTTGAAACCCATTTTGATATAAGTTTTTGCCAAGTCAAAGTTGATTTATTTTCAATGTTCTAATAGTTTTCATGTGTAATGCTGGTTGTTTAGATTTTCATATCAGCTGAGTTTAGCCTAAAGTTGTGTATGAATGATGAAATAACTGCAATTCGAATATAACCGTTGAAATATTCATATATAGGATCAACTAGTGGCAATACAGCTTACTGGATGATGTCTCCCAAGATCACAAACTATGCTGTCACAAGTTTGCAGCCTTTTGCTGTTTACAGAACTAACTGTATATATACATTCAGTAATGATAGAGAACTGTATTGTAATAAGTAGGTGCTAATAGATGTTCACTTGAATATACATAACTTTGTTCTAATTCAAACCATCGGCATCATCCGATGTCAATTTAAAAGGTGAATCTCAGATGTGGCGGCACAAATCCACAGGTTGTCCTACAAGGAATTTTCCATGCATCATGAAAGCTATTATTGTTCGTAGGTAATTAGCCTCCAGTTTTCGCCTTCATTTATCTGGTTTTTGAGGGCAAATTTACTTGAGAATTTTGCCCTTAATGAAGGCAACCCAAGGTTTTAGTCAAGGAAACAAAGAAAACCAAGCAAAGACATTGCAGTGGATCTGATATCTCAAAGAATCCTGCCTATGTTGCCTAATTTTACTCATCTCATTTGTGGAATCTCCATTTGGAGTGAAAAATAGAAAGGGGGTAATGCATGCAATGGTGAGACTCATGCAATGGTGAGACTCATGAACTGGTGAATCACATTACTTTCGGATGGGAATTGGGAACAAAAAAAAACCAACTCTTGGACGGTATTTGGGCACTTCAAATTGGACCAAAGTTACGAGACTCCATGTCCCCAAGTTCAGGTGTTCATGATTCATGAAAACCAAGCAAGTCTTATGCAGTTCCTTACTCTGACCTCTATATTGGACCGGCTTTTCTGTCAGGCAAGACATTTTATCAGCTTAAACTCAAAATCAGCATAACCCCAGGAAATGCATGATATTACAGTTCAACATGATACAAGAACTATGATAAGGGAAATTGACAACCTCAGAGATAAATGAATGACAGGACAGAATAATTGCAATCAGGATTACGATACAAGACAGTTATTAGTTAGGATTTCTGACAGAAAGTCTGAAACCTAGCAAGGTACTTCCAGCATATCTGGAACATGGTTGTCCGATATTGAAATTTCTTGTCTTAGGGACGACAAGAATAGTTAGCTTTACTGAACATCTTCCACTTCAACATGAAACTTATATTGCAACTTGCTAGGCATTTGAAATTATAGTAGTACCTGTGTCATATGCAGAAACTAGTAGAAGTTTGTGACAATCGTTCTCAGGAAGATGCAATCACACATTTCTCATGTTGCAACGAATGGTAAAGTATCATTTCCAGTTCTGAGTTTATGTCGAAGTATATTAAGAAAATGTATAATTAAAATCATATAGTATGTTCTGTATTCTCCATCCGGATAAGTCTATAAAGATATCCATCACTAGACGAGTTAAAACCTCTACTTAAAATTTGATTCGATCACACACAATATTTCGAGGGATTGGGGTGAAGGAGATACTAATCACTAAATTGTAATCTTTCATTCTTCTTTTTCTCAATTGCTTAACCTACGTGTTTGATCATGGTGTTCCTCTCAACTATAACATATAAACCGCTTTTCACTACGATATGGAGAATTGTTCACTATAACTGAGCCACATTCATTTAGTTTGAGCCAAGTTTTCTAGTATACCAATGCTGATGCAAATTTACCTTGCCATGGAACGCAATTACTTAGCTGCTCGGAGCATAGAAACCACTCTCTCAAGCCTACTAATCCTAGCTTGAAGCTCTGAACCTAATTCTTCAACAGAGCTAGTGTTGTTCTCTTCTTCATCGTCATCAATAACCACGACTTCATCATGCGGGTTGTTCACCAGCTTCATGTATATATCTTCCTCTGCTATACCGTGCACATTATCAACAGGCTTACTAATTATATCTTTGAACTCAGACCCTAGCGTCCCAGAAAGTTCCTGATAAGTTTTCTCTTCAGCAGCCTCAATTTCCACGACATCATCAAGCGAACTGTTCACCTCTTTCATGTTTGCATCCTCCGCAGCTTCACCTTGCACATTTTCAGCAACCACTAGAAATAAATTCTTCGTGTTTGGGTCAATTTGTGGCTCTTTACCACTTTGAGCTTTATGATCTGCCATTGATAATCCATTTTCAGTATGAACGCCACTAGAATGCTCACTCCAACCATCAGTCATCATACAGCTTTCATTCACCTCGTTTTCTCTGTCTTCCTTGGTAGCATTATGCTCAGGTTTATCTATATCCTCTACCACAATCACTGGAGGCATAACACTAATTGGCGTAATTTCATTGACAACATAAAATGAATTCACAGATGGAATGCCTTTACTACATGGAGGAGATGAACAAACAGGAGTTTTCCTCCACCAATTAGAGTACTCTAGCGTAACATCTCCATTGAGGTATCGAGGAGGAAAATAGAGATTCAAACCCTCAAGTGGTTTATCGTAGCTTCTCCAAGCGAGTTCTAAATCATGGTTCGATCTAGGAAAGGAATCGGGAATGTCTTGATCCATTCCAAATTGCATCCCTACTCTATGCGGAAGGTATTGCTCCATACAGTCGACACCCACCAACTCGCAAGGCCTCAAGCACCTCGCAAAGGACAATAGTTCCTGATCTATATCAGAGTTTTTCAGCACCACCCACATCTCACCATCACAATAAAACTTGGGAGATACCCAGTTCTTCAAATATGAAGCATAAGGCCTCCATAAAAATCTACCCCCAGCAGACTCTATATACAACCTCAAGTTCCCAACTTTCAATTTCCTTTTGTTATGCCAACGAGCCAATCTTGGTTCACCGCGCTCTAGCAATTTGGGTTCGGGACTTAGAAACCAAAACCTCTCCCAAGCCCATAGCTGAACTAACTGAAATGGTGCGCAAAGCCCAAGTTTGTCAGCACCATCATCATCATCTCCCCCTTTACTTATGGAGGCTACAATTGTTTCTTTCAACAAAGTTAAGTCTCTATAGATTGAAGCTAAAATAGCAGGAGCAAGAGCAATTTTGGTACCTCTAGCTAGACTAATACCGATAACGAAAACATTCGGGGCAATAATGTTGTATGAATTTGTACAGAATACATACCTTGACAACCACAGAACAAGAAATGCAACATGCTCCAACTCACCACCCATGCCCTTGAAATAGTTCATCCAGCCATTTTGAGTCACTAGGTTACAACTTTTTCTGATTTCAGAAGAAGCAATCACCAATTTGACCTCAATTTCTTCTTCAAAATCCCTGGTTTGAGAAGGGCTTAAAACAGAAACCCCCAAAACAGAGAAACCACCCAAAATCATGATATCTTCCAAAGTTATGGTAGATTCACCCCAAGGAAAGATGAATGTGTTAGTCTCAGAGCACCATTTCTCAGCCAAACTAATAATCAACTCATTATCCCTCTTGATATTGTAAGTAGAAGCTCTTAAAGCATCAAAGATCCCAACTTTTTTCCAAATTTCTTGGTGGGTTTGCTGCAAATCATCAACCCATGCCTTCCAGGTGCTTTGTGGCTTTGGCCTGCCTTTGAAAAGAACCCTTTTTGTGAGATTGTTGATGTTGGGGTTTGAAGGGAGAGAAAATGATGGGGGTTTAGGAAGAGGTTGATTTGTGGGGCTGCTTAGAATTGGTTTTAGAAAATAGGCTTTTCTCAATATTGGGGTTTTAGTACCACCCATTGGTGAAACCATGAGTTCTTCTCTTTCTTTAATCATTGTATCCTCTTCTTCCATTAATGGCTTTGCAATTGCAACCAAGCAGTTTCTCTCTCCTCTCCTTCAGCAGATCATCAAGCAGGCGCTCAAAATATACAGGTAGTACAGTAGTGTATATATATATGGTTTCTATTTTTGTTTCATTTCATTTTTGCTGCAAAATTTGGCACTATATTGGGATGGACAGGATTGGATCAATCCGAGCCAGGTCTAGCACTGGGCTCGGTTCAAGGTTCGGATCAGTTCGGCTAGGCACAAGCTAATCTCAATATCTAGGTAGCTTGTGGTTGCCGTGTAAGATGAGTCAGACATATAGGACCATGCCATGTCCGACGACTAGTCTAACCGTGTCGACTTAAGCAGAACACCCTCAAATCCAATCTAGACCAACCGCACAATCCAAACCAGACCCAGCCAAATTTATTAGCTAATCAATGAGTTTGGCAGTATATTTCCTAGATCATATAGGTCAACGTTATTTACATGTTCGCTTCATCCCAAAAGTAGACCACTATTCTTAACTCTCTTTCCTCTCTTCTCATCTAAGTTCTAACCAATCTGCATTTCCTCCCTTCACAAAGTATGATTTAATTTGCGGATTGTATTACTCCAAGCAATATTGGGATTACTATTTATGCGAGGAATATCCATAGGGATATCTTGATCTAGCCCGAATTGCATAGATGCTCGATGAGGGAGATATGTTTGATACAATCCAACCCAACAAAGCTCACTAACCTTTATACATCTACAGTAGCATATTAGCACACACTGACCAGTTATTCAGCGGTGTAGAATAAGGCCTTTACAAAACAATATCTTTAGCAGAATCAATAGCCAAACCCACATCATCTTCTCTCACAATTTCAACTTTGTGACATCTTGCTGATCTAGGTACCTTATTAATGATGGGATGTGGTTCTGGGCACAATGTGGGAAATCTCTTTCAAAACCATACTGGGAACAATCGCGAAGGTGCCCAAAGACTAAGTTTTGTTACATTTCCATCATCTTGATCCTAAAGTTCCAATGTTTACCTTCAACTACCTCAAGTTTCTAAAGACATGCAAGAGTGGCGGGCGCAATATATAGCAACCTTTGTTCCCCTAGCTAAAAAGGATTGTGATCAGGAAAACATCCTTATTTACACTATAAGAATCAGCAGGAGGTAGCACAAACCTTTGACAACCTAAGGGGAAAAAATGCTTCATGTTTGCACAAACCTTAATGTTATTCTAGTCCATTGGTGATGATGGACCTTGTGAATTACAGTGTGTTTCTGTTATGACGAATAATAATTCGTCTGCGTTACTCAATACTCTATATTTCCCACCTCAAAATACCCATGCCCAAACTCTAGAATTCACTCAAACATTTCCAGTAGATCAAATCACTCTCATAAAGAACTTCATGGAAATAGTCGGCTTCGACAACGAACATTCACATGTATATCTGTGCAATGCTTGCCCCCGAATATCGAGTACTAGAAATTCAATGAAACTAAGAACAAGAGTTGAGTATTCACATAGTAGCAATCAATACTTTAACTCAGCTTCTGCTACTACAGAACTAAAACACATTTGGCCAAGTTTCATCATAACAATTATGTAACTAATATTCACTTAACAAGTCCAATGTTGATTGTTGTGCAATCCTCTGTAGATCACATAAAAGCCTCCAAACCACTGACTTGTGAATCACAATCAACCCAGTATTGCATAGACCAAATCATACTAATAAGAGGATTCTTAGTTTAGTCTTTAAAATTGCGGTTTTAATGGAACGAGATCGAATCAAAGACTGCTAGAAGGGAAACCATCAGAAACCCATACAAGAAAGAAGAAATAAGAACACATAATTGAGAAATAGTACTAGCTAGTAGTGTGGAATCCTGTAAATAGTCAGTCAGAAAAATCAAGAGTGAGAGATCGATTGTGGTTGAGAAAATGCAAAAATATCAGTATGATGGTATGAAAATAGAAACTTGATATCAAACTCCACACATGATAATGATTTTTCCAAAAGAAGAACACGCAAGTCAAATTTCGCTTTAGCACTCCTAATCTGTCAATTAGAACTATTATAACAACATAACTTTACTTGAAGTCTGATCTTACAGCCAGTGAGATTACACTTACAAGCTGTTTGTTTTGTGTGTAAACACTAGTAAGAAACATATGTAAGACGTTCTCATCGTTTAAATTTGAAGCAGACCATTGTTCCATGGTGCATATCATGTTGACTTATGAGATTGCAGCAACATCAAAGTAAATTCGACGTATGATTGTAACAATGAAGTAGTATTAAGCATCTTTGTTACACCTATTGATCACCATTGCAAACGAGCGAGGGAAGTATAAACAGAGCGGATTATCACCTTCTAAAGACCCCCAAAACCAAGTGCACAGAGTATGACACCACTGTGGCACTGTACACAATACTCCATAAAAGAAGTTATCACTTTATCACCATTCTATTTCCAACAAGCCTAAATGCCTAATGATATGTGTCTTAAGAAAAAATATCTTGTCTTCTGTAGTAAATTTTTTTATAAACCGTAGTAAAAAAATATGATCCTATGAATTCATGTAGTAAAAAATATGGTGCTTGTAGTAAAAGATGGACACTTTTTTACTACAATTTGTAACATTTTTACTAAAGAAGACAAAATTATGTGTCTTCTGATAAGATATGTATCATGACAGAACAAACAATCCAGCAAAATCAAGAGGATTGAATCAAGTAGATATAATTAAAAATCTGTGATTAAGTGAATGTAAAGTGATCTATATAAGAACACAAATATTTATTAGAAGATTAATATGCCATAATAAACAGTTCGGAGAACTATGTTCGTTGTAGAAACTAGGGATACCTGCTGGATAAATTTAAATGTTGTACCCTATTTATCGAGCCTTGGTTCCAGTACATCTAAGACCTTAATTCTGTTTACAATAGTAAAAGCAAGATCATCTTTGGTCTGTCCACAACACATATGTATAATTACAGCTTGTCTCTGATAAGACTAGTCTTAATGAGGCCACCACTTAACCCAATTTCAATAAGTGAACCTAGGCCCAACCCACAAATCCTTATTATTCATGCGTCTCATTTTAATTCGATGAGACACGTCTCACACAAGAATTTGCCGTATAACTATTACTTACTACTAGGTCTGAGATGACCACTTATATGTAAAATCAATAACAATAATAATAATAATAACAATAATAATAATAATAATAATAATAATAATAATAATAATAATAATAATAATAATAATAATAATAAATCAAGAATGTTCTGAGATTATTAAAAAAAAATAAATAAATAAATATAGCTATTTTGGTTTATCATGATTGAGGAAATAAAGACCACAAATCCTTGGCCTCCATATCGCTGGCTCGCTTGCTGGCCTATTCGGAGTAGAGTAGTACAGGTTGGGCTTAATTATCGACAAACCGAGTCATATCCATATCCATATCCATATCAGGTTAACGCTGAATCCATTTGTTGTAGATGATGTTATTATCATGACACACTCTCTTACCAGCCGGTTCGAGTTGTTTGGATTCAGATTCGGGTTCAGGTTCAGGTCGCTCATGATCACTAATATTATTAGTCTCCTCCTTCTTTTTCCTAGTAATGCGGCACACAGCAAAATCTGGAAATTTTTCAAGCGTGTACTCGTGCATTGACCACTCGAAACGATCGACTTCATCGTGATGACTATTATTACTCTTCATGTACTTGAAGTACTTGCTCCACCCATTGCCAATTTTCTCGCCGCTCTGTTCTTTCCAAGTTCCCTAGTTCATAATTTTACGTGTTTTTCTCTTCCCGTTTTTCGAAACCTTCTTCAAATCAGTAAACACGTACCGCTCATGATCATCATCATCATCATTATCTCCTCCGACGGGTCCGGCCTTCTCGAAAATCTTGGATGGGTGCTCCGCGTAGACGTCAACCTTAACAATCCTAGGATAATCTTGAAATAAATCTTGATCTCCATACACAATTCTGTTCATGAGGTAGTAGTTGAGTAGTTCACTAACGGTGGGTTTAAATCGAAATCCTACTGGCGATGGTCCGGCCATGATACGATGAACGAAGTTGGATGATTACTACAGCCTCAGCAAGTCTTACCCCCCTTTTTTTTTTGGATTTTTTGTGGGGAACCCCCTTATAAAATGGACTTTTTGGAAAAAACCCCCTTATAAAATTTTTATTGTGGGGAACCCCCTTATAAAAACTAAAGGTTATGATGAAC
>BSSO01008227.1:0-10306 GCA_030267885.1 Mesembryanthemum crystallinum | reverse complement strand
GGCTCGTTTATTAAACGAGTATCAAATTGGTGCTCGTGCTCGGCTCGTTTATTATCGAGCGAGCTTTGACCGAGCTTTGACCGAGCTTTGACTGAGTTTGTTCGCGAGCAGTTCTCGATTACACCGATTTTTATCGAGTACATGAGTACTTAAACGAGTAGTGGGGTGCTCATACTCGGCTCGTTTATTAAATGAGTATCAAATTAGTGCCCATGCTCTGCTCGTTTATTATCGAACGAGCTTTGACCAAGTTTTGACCGAGTATGTTCGCGAGCTGCTCACAAGTGTATCGCCTCATTTACAGCCCTATGTCATGACGAGGAGTAATCTTTGAAGCTAATGCAGGTGAAGAGAATAAGATGTATTTCTTGAATCTTGATCATATAGATTACACTAATGATTGATATGCAATAAGGAGAAGATGAAGTAAGGAAAGAAAACAAAAAAAAAAAAAAAAAAAAAGTAAAAAATGTAAAATGATAGTGAATCCAAATACAGAGGAGATTTGGGGAATGATTGTTAGAGATGTTGAGCAGAGATGGAGTTCTATATGAAATGTGTGAATTAACACCACTATAAGGACCCGAACTTTCACCTTTTGGTGATTCAAGGACCTGAACTATTTCTTTGGTGATTCAAGGACCTCAATCTTATTTTCTGGCCAAAAAATGACTAGCAAATACAAAATGTCAAAAATACCCCCATTTAAAAGTCACTGTAGACCAAAAAATAAAATAAAATAAAATAAAATAAAAAATAAAAAAATCTCTCTCCTTATTGAATTACCCATCACAATGCTATTGAAGCAGTAACCCTTATCTCTCTCTTCATTCACTAAAGCCCCTTTTCTTTCTGTTCCTCCCATCAAACAAAATATTGGAAATTTTGAACCAAAATTAAGTAGACTTAAATCTTTCAAATAATCTGATTTTATGAACTTGGGAGGAAGGAGATAGAAAGAACAGGGCTCAGAGGCCAGACCTCGCGCACGAGCAGGCCATGTCCACCACCACAAGGTGGCCGGTGAACAAGACAAACAGCGGCAAGCCGACAAAATTTTGGAATTTTTGAACCAAAATTCAGACTTAAATCTTTCAACTCATATTTTTGTTGCTCGCTGAAAAAACTCTCCAGTATCTTAATTTTCCACCGTACTGTTGCAAGGGTTACTCTTCTTCCTCATGGAAATGGGGCTGTAGATGTAATTGCTAGCATTGCTGCTTTGTGGGCTCGAGTGCTGTTGAGGTTGGGTTGAATAGTGTGTTGGGTTTTTCGATTTTAATTTGTTGATCTTAATTTTTTTTTTTTTTGTTTGATTTTCGCTTGTTTTGGTACATTGATGTGCCCATATTTGATTCCCTTTTTTGTGGTGATAGGCGCTAAACGTAACATCTTTAAAGTATAGATACACCCATTTAAGGGGCAAAATGACCCCTTAACCCTTATTTTAAAAAATAAAACCCTACCTATTCCTATTCCCTTTCCATAACCCTTTATTATCCCCTATCCCTTCCTATTCCCTTACCATAACCCATCCATCCCAAACCCTTTATCAACCCAACCCTCCCTTCATTATTTTTGTCAAAAACCCTTCTTACTACTAACAATTCAAATCCCTTTTCGAAACTAATTTACGTTTGAAGAATACGCGAAACGCAATATGACCAATGAAAGTTCAATTTACGATTCAATATTAGAACATGTTTAATCATACCCATATTTTGAGGTAAATTTTAATTTTTTTCATACCCTAAACGATTTGCGAGTTTCTAAAATAATCACACAAAAAACTGATACTTTGATCGATATCATTGTAGAATTATAATGATTTGAACTAGTTGTAAAATGAGAATGATCAACTTTTTTTGGCTTTTAAAAAGCAATTGAAAAATATAATTTTATTTTTATTTTATTTATCTAAATTTTCCTTATTACAAAAAAAAAAAAAGAATTTTCAAAAGTTATTTTTTTTCCCTTACCAACTCTACGCCCAAAGTGGCGTAGGGTACTAATTCCTACGTCACTTTGAACGTAGAGTTTGGTACTCTACGCCAATTTAGGCGTAGAGTTCGTTTATTCAAAAATTTACTTTTTAATTTTTTTTATAATTCTTTTTTTTTATAAAAAAAAAACAAAGAAATGGTTGTAGCTATCTATCATTTTTTAGATGTTGTATTTAGGTTTGAGTTTTGTGTGGAAAATCTGATTTTAGTTGAAGGTGGCCGGTATTAAATCTGATTTGAATGAAGATAGAGAGAAAGTAAAGGGAGTCAGTAGATAAATGAAAGTTAGTGTGGGGGGGAAAAGGAAAGGGAAAGAAAAGAAAAATTAAAAGGGTTTTGTTGTTGGAAAGGAAAAAAGGATAGCCTTGTCAATTTACCCTTTAAGTGGGTGTATGTATACTATTAAGATGGTGTATTTAGTAATTTTTTCTAATAATAATAATAAATAATAATAATAATAATAATAATAGTAATGAGTTTGATTAGTTAATTCCGTTGTAGAGAACCACCAGAGGACAAAGTAGAGTACGTAGGCACCACCATGTTCTCTTTCTCTCTCCTCTCTCTTTCCCCATCGACATCAACATCGACATCGACATCGACATCGTCATCGTCCAGTAGCAGCACTCTTCCATCACCGGAGCTTCAGTCCCTTGTCGCCGCTCTTCTTCTCTCTCACGTCAGGTATTTTTCTCTCCTTTTCTTCTCTATCTATTGTGCGTCGGGAATTTTAGTGTGCTTCGCTATTGATCAACTCAACTTGTTGAAATTCTTCAATTCAAAATGTGGCAACTGTAATCAAGATTATCAATTGTTGGTTTGATTGTTTGTTGTTTATAATATTTGTTGTTTTTGCGCAATTGCAATCACCATTGGAGTCTTCTTATCTATGGTTTTATTGAAATTTTAGTACCTACTTTGATGGGCATATAATGAAGCTGAAATGTTTGGATATTTGCAATGGCATGGATTACTTTTCCAAACTGGTGGATCATTTGTTTTACTTTGGGAATAAAAAGCGGTTTGAATAATGGTAACAAGTTTTCACTTGTACTACATGATAACAATTTAGGGCCTCGATAATTTCAATTTAGTTATGTTCAGTCATACTAATTTTTAGTTCAATTCAATTTAGTCAAAATGATATTAGTTTTGGTCACAAAAACAATTTTAGTTCGACTTAGTTCAGTGAAAATAATTTCTGTTTAGTTAAATTTCTACAATTTCTGTTATGTTCACTTCAGTTTGGTCATAATAAATTCAGTTAAGCTTAGTCACAATAGTTTCACTTGAGTCAAATACTAAGAAGGAGAACAGACCCTTATTAGTGGATAATAATTGATATACTCCATTGCGGGAGTGAAAAGTAAGAAGTTTGTTATATATGGTTATTATGTTGGAGGGAAAATTTTACAATGGAATGGTGGCCACTGAAACTTTGAATGCGCACCAATCGATGTTGTATGTTCATTGTTACTAATTACAATCATTTTAAGTATATTATTGATTAGCTTTGGTTGAAACTACAATTTGTGACACCCAAATTAATAAATATGATATTTTGGTTTATGTTTCCGTGACCACCATGTAGCGGTGACCATGGAAAAAGTCATAATGCAAGGACCCAACCTTTCCTTTCATTTTCTTGTGGGTTTAAAGACGAACTATTTTAGTAGGGTTTGAGGACCTTCGACTCCGAAAAAAGAATAAATAGTAAGTGGCCAAAAATAAGTAAAAAGCCTAAAACGAATTGATGAATTATCTAAGATGTTGGAAGATAAAACAGAGGAACAACCGAGACTGCCCCTCCCGTTAAAGCACTTTCACCCCGTCCTTAAATATTTGAAAAATTCATAAAATATAACCCAATCTTTTGGAAAACTTATAATGCATAATGTTAGTATGCTACTCTCTTCCCAAGCACTGATACACAGATTACATCTTATACCTGGTAATTTTCAAATGATTGACAGCCCCATAAATAAAATGAACAACAACGAGTAATCAAATGAACAATAGTGAAAACTGATCATATTCCATTCACAACAGTCTTTAGTAAAAATATATGTTCATTTGTTGAATATACTATGTACCAGTCTCTTACCAAAATGCTAATGCTAATGCTTATGTTTTTTTGTTGATGTTCATTTGATTCATGGAAGTTGTTCATTTGCCTGGGTTTGCACAGGCATGGATACTTCAGACGGTCAAGGGCTCTACCCGCAGCACTGTTGCAAAACTCTTCATTTGGTTTGTGCTACACTTGTCAATAGTATTCCCCTGTTATATCTTATTTGTGGTTGTGGGAAGATTGTTTGTAAGCAACCTTTTACTTGGAACTTTTCGTACATCTGATATTAAATATTTGACATTCATAGGTGAGACATGCACAGGGATTCCACAATGTTGCAGGAGCTAAGAACCCTGAGAATTACTTATCTTATGACTATTTTGATGCAAGCCTAACTGCACTTGGATGGGAGCAGGTTACTGAGGAAAAGTGTTTCAATGCTGTTGTTAATTTAATTGTCATATTGAGCTTCTTATTACTTTCTTGTGACATAATAGGTTGATAACTTGCGGAAGCTTGTTGAAGCAACTGGCCTATCCAAGCAGATTGAACTAGTGATCACTTCTCCTTTTACAAGGTATGAGTTTGCTGACTTTCCTTTCACAAGGAGGATTTATGTAGTTGCATTGGTTCTTGATTGGCAAAACCGTCATGAACTTTTTGGTTGACTATTTTTTGAAATAATTAGAAATGCTTCCTTAAAGTCTGATGAGTCAGATTTCCTTTAGTTTTTTGGGTGCAGGTATTATTCCCGGAGTTGATGTTGTGCTCTAGTTCATAAACTCTTATAATTATATGTAGGACTATGCAAACTGCTGTTGGAGCTTTTGGAGGTGGTAGCTACACTGATGAGACAGATGTTACACCACTTATGGTGGCAGACGCGGGAAATAGTGGCCGCCCTGCAATTTCAAGTCTTAATTGCCCTCCATTTCTTGCGGTGGAGCTTTGTCGAGAAATGTTGGTGTGTCCTGTGAAGCCCCCAAGGATTTATCCTTTTTATTTTATTTATTTTATTTTATTTTATTTTAAATAAGTAGTAGGAATTTTGTTTGAAGTTAACAAAAGAACATACGAGGAGAGTATCGTCTAAAACCATAGATTTTTCCTTTTGAGTTAAATGAAGATTTTATTTTATTTTATTTTTTTTTATTTTATTTATTTATTTTTTTTTTTTTTTGCACTTGGCACAGAGCTACACTTATCTTGTCAGCTCTCCGCAGATTTTTTCATGATAAGTTCAAATGTCGTGTTAAATGTTTCCATGGCTGAAAGAGGTTGGTTTACCCCAAAAAAAGTAGTATCCATTTTTAATAGTTGGAAACTACATCTGTTTTCTCTAATTGAACTATGATTTTTATGCTCGTGTACTTGTCAAAGGATTTTCTACGTTTTGGATTTATGGCCATCTGTTCTTAAGCATAGAAATGTGAATGAGATCTAATTTAATCTTTTGGTTGCAAACAATTGCATTCAATTTGGGATTGACTTGCCAGTATTTTGGGAATCAGAATTAATGCCTTTCTTTATCCTTTAAATTGTTGGAAGGCATTCAGAAAGTTTGATTGTTTGTTGGCCTTTTCTGACAGATAATACAATCAAGTAATTAGAAAATCTCATTGATATGGGAGCCCAAAGGAAATTATCTATTTGGCAGCAAGTTTTTGTTCATAGAAATATAGGGTGTCAGTGTCACTCTTCACTAGTGCTGCTTTCCACTCTCTCTGTGGCACTGGCATC
Source organism: Mesembryanthemum crystallinum (assembly GCA_030267885.1). Taxonomy (NCBI): domain Eukaryota; kingdom Viridiplantae; phylum Streptophyta; class Magnoliopsida; order Caryophyllales; family Aizoaceae; genus Mesembryanthemum; species Mesembryanthemum crystallinum. The sequence continues at coordinate 4,492 of BSSO01008227.1, read as the reverse complement.
TAATATTTGCTCGTGTTCTCTGAATTTGGTTGCAGGGAGTCCATCCTTCTACTTCTAACAAGAGGAGAAGTAAGAGAGAGTACAAATCTCTTTTTCCTGCAATTGATTTCTCACTGGCAAGTCTATTTTCTTGACTGTAGAAATGTCAATGGCAAATCTTGGTCATTGCCATTTGTGCCCGTAATCTACATTAGTCAGACAGCCACCTGTTCTTTTTGTTTACCTTCTCAAATTTGAACTTCTGCTCAGATAGAGAATGAAGATAACTTGTGGGAGGAGGATGTAAGAGAAACGAATGAAGAAGTCGCTGCGAGAGGAATGGATTTCATGAAATGGTATTTTTTGTCTTGAGTTTCAAATATACGGCAGACTGTTCTTGCCCGTAACATTTTTCAGTCATTGTCTTACGATGATGTAGGTTATGGACCCGAAAAGAGAGGGAAATTGCTATTGTCAGCCACTGTGGACTATTTTTTCACACACTTGGTGCATTTGGAAATGATTGTCATCAATTAGTGAAAAGTAATATACGCACAGCGTAAGTGTTGTACAATCATTTTTGCCCAATGTTCGCTTTTCTTTTGATCCATGGTAGAGTTGGCCATCTCTTTTCAAAGAGGCGACAGCCTAGCATCTGATTTAGCTTTACTCTGATACCAATATTCCACAAACTTATCAGACTGCTTTTCTATTCTGCATATCTACAACTTAGTTATGATAACAACTGACTTTGTTGCTACACATTTGTAGTTTTGCCAAATGTGAACTGCGATCATTGGTTTTCGTCAACAAAGGGTGAGCATATAGACAATAGAAGTTGCATTTTATACCTTAACCTCCAAATACACCCATTTAATATGGAAATGCTGTTCTTAATTTATGTTTCTGCAGTATAAGTTTTGATTCCCCAACAACAAATTTCCCTAGAAAATTTCCAAGCGGAGCCGATCTTCCAAGTGATGTTGCAGATGTGAAGCATGCCAAGAACGCAACCTAAAGTGGACCCTTTTTATGAATTTTAAGCTGAATGTCAGTCTTAGCTTGTATGCATAATTCTGGAATACCAACCTAATCTCTTCCCTTGAATTTAGATTCACAAGTTATTCAATATTCAGAATATGTTACTGCTAGAATACTTCATACTGGTGGCAACAAAAGTTTCCTCATAGTTTAGATTCAAATTCCGGAAATTGATTTTGTAACCAACTAGTAGGGCAATACAGCGTTCTATTTATGTAGTACTATCATACTTTCATGCAACTGATACCCATGTTTTGCTATCGTAAATCTTGAGGCTTTCTCTTGGGTCTATTGAAAGGCAGTTAGTAAATGAAAAGGGAGGTAAGCTGGATAGTATACTAATGATGGCACTCGAGCATATAAGAACTTCGAGAAACAATGCAATATCCAGTTGTATTATGTAATAGCATGATCTTAATTTTGACAGCAGAACGACCAAACTTACAGTTAATGCAGGCTCAATTAACCATTTTAGAGGTACTTCTTTGTGTATTTTCTGTTCCAGCCAAACACATAGTTTAGCATAGTACAGACGAGTCTAGTTCACTTCTTCCAATCCCAAAAAGGGGAGAAACAAAAAAAGCGTCTTCAAGCTGTAGATTGTCAAATGATGAACTCCACTGAACATTAGCTTAGGCCTGTCTTGTTCACTTGATAAGTTGGTTTAGTATCAATTCGGCGCAATAAATGATAACTACACCTGGTATTCTAGTCTTAACTAGTGAGGGTTGCAGTTCTGCAGACTGAGAAATAGAAGACAAAACAATATACGTCGTGATGAAGGTTGAGCGACTTTTAAGAATCTATTATGAAGTAATACTGTTCAACTTGTTGCTTTAGACTCTAGACAAAGAGGGACTTAAACGTTAGAATTAGCTGATCAAAGCGATGTTGCTTCAATATCGTAAAGGGCGTCCAAGAACAAGCAAATAGATGAAGATGTCGACAACGTTCTTATTTGAGAGCCCACTTACTAGATGGCATTCGAAAATAGATTACTGCAGCTAACGTTTGCTTACTGCATCTAGTCAGTGGCACTCAATTGGTTAGGGCGAGATGTGGTAACGTAGAAGAACAAGCAAATAAGAAATTAAGAATATTGTCAACATCTTCATCTATTGATGCAACGACGTAAATTGCAGGAATCAGAAATAAATCTCAGAAGACGTTCAAAAATGGCCAGGACAAACTCGAGTAGCTCATATTCCTAACAACTAGACTTGTCAAACGACTGGTTAACCTAGCGGGTTTCGAGTAGGGTTACTCAGGTTGGAGCGGATTAATTAGGGACAAGTTGATTTGGTCAATTTAATTTTTAGTTGTATTATTTGGATCCTAATAAGTTCAGATCCAAAAGGTTGTGTAAAGACTCAAAATACGGAGCGACGGACGGATTCAAATCGGATCACATTTTGACATATCTGCTAACAACGCACTACTCTCAATCACCCACATCCACTCATAGAATGAAAGGTGAACCATCAAAAGAAAGCAAAGAAATCTCATAAAACCTGGACTAATAACGAGGCATATCTGCATATAAAACTCACGGGGCGTTTGGTATGTGGGAGTTGAGAGATGGGAATGGGAATTCTTAGATAAATTCCCATTTATCACTTGTTTGGTATAAGGGATGGGGAATAGAGAGGGATGGGGAATGGGATTATTTGGCCTCTATTCCCACCAATTTAATCCCATAGGGGGGGCAGGTAATTCTATTTGGGAGTTCATTTGAGATTCTATTTTTAAATTGTTCCCAATATATGCCAAACAAGAGAGTGAGAATTATTAAATGAATTCCCCATCCCTAATATAAACTCTCATTCCCACTTTTTAATTCCCAATCTTTCAATCCCAATCTTTCAATCCCATGTATCAAACGTCCCGTCAAAGTAAAACTAAAAAAGGGACACATTAATAAACAAATTACTTTGTCTCACCGGGGTCATTAAAAATTCGAATTTGGTCATTTGGCGGTTAGAAAAAGGAAAGGGCCGTACGTAAGCGCCATTTTGACTCTCTCTCTCTCTCCTCTCTTCTCCTTCCTCATCCAGTAGCAGCACTCCTTCATCTTCTTCGCTTCTATCCCAGGTTCTCTCTTTCTTCTCTATCTATTCCTATGTATTCTACTTTAATGATGATTGTTATTGCATTGCCATTACGAATTTTAGTAGTCAATTTGCAGCTTCATTTGTGCTAGTTAACTGTGTATCGGTTTGATTGTTGTTTTGTGCAATTGCAATCACTATACGGTCTTTTACTTGTAAATGTTTAATCCCTAATTCGATGAGGATAAAAATTTAAGTGAAGATGAAACATTTGGATGTTCTTAATGGTATGGATTTTGTTGGAGAACTGGTTTATCATTTGTTTTAATTTGGGCTTAAAAAGTCACTCCCTTCGCCTTGAAATCATCTTAACATTGGCTTTTTGCACTAGTTTTAAGAAAAAATATGTTGGACAACATAGCCATTGGTGATTGCCCTTACCCACTTGCTTTTCAAATGATTGCAAATTTCAATGTAAAGGAGAGAGTATGTTGATAGCTTTATACAAAAATAAAGATTCTAATAACCAAGTTGGTCTTGGCGTAGTGGCAGCTCACTTCATCCCTTAATCAAGTGGTCGGGAGTTCGATTCCCAACCCTTGCGAATGGAAAGAGATCCTTGGCCCAACCCTTTACCCTTAAGTGGAGCTCCCGGGGCGAGGGGATTAGTCACTGCTGTCGGCGGTGGATACCCTGGTTCAAACCAAAAAAATAAAGATTCTAATAAGGAAATGTTAAGCTCATTATGTGCCGAATTAATAAGGAAAATATTAAGATGATGTCAAGTCGGAGGTAGTATTAAAATTTAAAAGTGGAATGTTCTGGCTTGTATATGTTGGAAACATGTGATTCTTGGGTAGATGAAGATCAAGGAATAAGACCATTGGTTGGGCACATGCCCAACCTACCTTGTGCTTATCATGATTCGAACTCGAGACCTCTTAATCTTCCTTCTCTTATACCATGGAAGGACGGTTGAGTTGTTTCCTTCATAAAGATGGTTTGCATCTGGGGGTTCGTTTATTTACACAATTTCAAGTGGGCATTTTTTCAACTTGAGTTACATGATGACAAGTAAGGTCAAGTGTTATGTAATTTTCGGCGACGAGCTGATTTTGGAGGTTGCAAAGGGGGAAGAAACATAACATAATTACTGGGGATGTTGCGACAAATTTTTGTCCTTGTTTGTAGAACTCTCAAGTGTGTATTTCATTGTTTTGTACTGATGTACACAAGAAGGACTCAAGAGGGGGGGTGAATTGATTTCTTGAGCAAATTGCAAACTTTTTAATCTTGAAATCAAATGATTCAGTTCTGATGGAACTGTTCCACTGAAATGTAGCAAATAAGAGACGCCAAATCAAACTCGGTATTTAGCGTTGAAAATCTCTCAAACTAATGAGAGTAAAAACCACGACCCCGTA
>BSSO01008226.1:0-10307 GCA_030267885.1 Mesembryanthemum crystallinum | reverse complement strand
ACATCAATCTCTTATAACGGTTGTAACCGTTATAGAACATTTTCCCCTTTCGATAACAGTGGCATATATAACAGTCAGAACTGTTATAAGAGTAGACACGGAACCGTTATAAGAGCCGTTTTCTCTTGTAGTGTTGTATCCTAGTTTGAGATATTGAGTAGTATTAACAATTATTCAAGTTTCTGTTTGTTGAAATAGTAAATACCAACATGTATAGTTATAACTTTTATCGGGAAAGCATGACTAATCCGTGTTTATTTAGTAAGGAAATGTGTTTAAACTGAACTTGTGAGGAAGGTGGAAAGGGGTGCAGGACTTGAGGGTAGAGAAAGTTTCTGCCTTACAACTCTTGTGAAGACTCACCATTGATTACTTTGCATCCATAGTGATTAAAACTTTTAAAAATTTTAAACCTTGTCTCATCACCAGTCCACCTACTAAGACCCAATTTAAGACTTATCGGAATTTACACCATAATGGTTCAGACTGTTAAATCTCTTTGGACTTTGCAATTTCATTTAGGGCCCAGCAACAAAATTGACAATTTTAGTATTTTGAAAAAATTTCAGTGAGGTATATCGAGGTATGACCAAAATACACATAGGTATACCAAGGTTTTGAAAAATACTTTTAGGTATACTAAATTAGAAAAGAAATACAGTGAGGTGTAGTCCGGCCAAAATCCGGTCACCGGATGGTGACGTGGCACAATTTGTAACTAACAATAGTGATTTTTTGCCAAAAATGCCCTTAGTATCCCTTAATTGGACGGAATTTTCTCACATTGAAGAGAGTGATTGTGCGATTTTTGAAGTTATGCATTGTTTTGTTATGTCATACATATCACCTGTGTTGATTCGAGAGAATTTTTCCGCATTTTTGTAAGGACAATTTCGTAACTTCGTAAATCCGGTCACCGGATATATGGTTTGCATTCAATCACATACCTCAATATACCTTAAAGTATTTTTCCAAACCTCGATATACCTATGTGTATTTTGGCCATACCTCAGTATACCTTAATGAAATTTTTCCTAGTATTTTTTATTATTCAGCAAGTGATTTAATAATTCTCGTGTGGGTATCACATGAAAGTGTTGGGTGGTCTTGGGAACTCAAATACTATATTTAAGATCATAACAGAAAAAACAACTACAACGACATAAGACCCTTAGGACTTTCAATATTCACAAAATTTAAGACTAATAAGACAACCATTGTTGATGCCCTTATATATAATTTTATAGGCACATGTATGAATACTTAGCAATGAATAAGGGAAACCACAATTGAGCTTGAATAGTATGGACCATGAGGATTCTAGAAGATCTAAAACCACTGTGCTGGGAGAGAAGTATGAAGGATTTGAAATTGAGTCTCTATCACTCCATACTCCATTATAGACTCCTACAAGAAAGCTTGGCAAACTGTAGCATCCAACAATTAATTTTGAATTTAATTTAATTGTTGAATATAATATTATAATTCAGATTTAAATTTAAGCACATAGATAAAATCCAAAAATATAAATTTCAAATTTAAATGTTTAATCGAATATATAATATTCTACAATATTAGTACTGTATAAAATAACCAAAATGCATTAAAGCGAGGTGAGTATAAAAAGTAAATGATGTTGATGTGACAGAGTGTCAAAAGTACTACTATGATTTATGAACCTCAGTGATGTAAAAAATAAGAAATCTGAATTTGGATTTTTTGTAAAACCAACAGTGAGCGTAATGCTGATGTTGCAATTCTCAACAATCAGAAACCGTTTAAAGTAATCTAAGGCCCTGTTCGAGCTGGTTGTCAGTTGTCAGTTTTTGTTTTTGAAAAAGTTTGAACTCTTTATAGAATTTGAATTTAATGCTGAAATTTGTTTTGCTTATAGTTGTCTGCTCAATTTTCAAAACTGACAATTAGAAAACTGAAAACCAAAAAAAATGGTTTCCAAAATCTGGTTTCAAGTTTCCAAAAAAATTGAAAATTGGCAACTCACAACCACTCCAAACAGGGCCTAAACCATTATAAATACCCACTGTTTTTAAGTCATGGTCCACTTAACTATAAGTCCAACATCACAATCATCACTTGCTACTCTATTTGCTTGAACCCTAGTTGCAAAGTAGGCCTCAACCAAATCAAAAACTCACCAACTCTTTAACATCAATTTAGGATTCAGGAAGATTTGGAAGAAGATTTTGAACATCACTAGACTTGAAAAAAAAGGACAATTTGCTGTAAATGATGCACTTCACTTTTTTTTTTTTTTAGCCAAAAAAAACATAAATGCCCATTGGCCCTTACTCTTTGAAAAACACCAATAGACAACTGTCCAGTCAATGCTAACCAAATCCAAAATTCCCAAAATACCCTCACAAACTTTCCTCTTTTTACAGCCTTTACACACCATCATACTTGTATATAAACCACACAACTTGAGGGTAAAATTGTCAATTTCGTTACATTTATACTTTGATTATGTTTTCTTCTTCTTCATCTGAAAACAACATTCTTTCTCTCTCTCAATCTATCTCCTTTTTCTTTTCTGCCATCAAAATCTCTCACTTTCTCTCTCTTGAATTAGCATTATTTTAAGGTTCACTTTTGCAACAGAGCAAACTCATTACTGGCATCAATCAATTTCATTCAACGCATAATTTCCCCTTTATTTCTTTTCTTTTTTTTTTGAACCCTCAAACCGCCTTTCTCTCTCCTCGTCGCACGACTTTCGAGAGTGAGAAGAATGTACAGCAGCTATCAACAAGGTCTGAATCTTCGATTTTGTATTGGGGTATTCGACAACTCCGGTATTATTATTTTGTGATGGCTAATAACCTACGAGTATACCAAGCTTGGAAAGGAAGCAATGTGAGATTTCTTTATCTTCTTATTATCTCTTCATTTTACTAGACTTTTTGTTTCGTTGTTGGGTTCGTTAGTTCATAATTCGAGTTGGGTTGGGTGTAATTCTTGCTTGATGGGTCTTAATTTGATGAATTTTGATCTGGGTATTGCTTAATTTGCTCTATATGTACTAATTTTTACTTGGGTATAGTTATGATGCGGCTTTTAGAAATTGGCACTCGATATTGGAGTACTTTTTTGGTAATAATTGTGGGCTATTTTGTTGAAATTTGATCTGGTTTGCCTTTCTGTTGACTGATTCTCACTTGGCTGCTGTTAAACTGTAGCATTTCGAGCTTCACATTATGTCTTTTGACTATAATTGGCTCAGAACTATTTTGCTGGTGGGTTATAATTAGATAAGTTTGATTTAGTATGGGTTTTGCTCAATTCGGCTTCATATGTGCTGAATTGAATCTGGATACTTTTAGGCTAGAGAGTATAGTACTTCATATTCTGCTATTAATGGTAATTGGTCGGTTGTTGGGACTATGGGATCTGTTTGAATTTTGAGGTGATGTGGTGATTGTGCGGATTAAAGACGGGATTGCATAGCGTAAATTCACTCATAGGCAATTTGCGTTGTAACTTGTAACTCTGGGAGAAGAACTGGATTCCTGATATTTATGGGAAAGAGATTATATGGCTTTAGCATCTGCTTTTTATGGCTTGTAACCCTGGTTTTCTTGGATTGAGTACCTTGAAAAAGAGCATGATTATGCATTTATTCGATGTTATTGGGGTATCGAACAGAAAAAGGCTGGTTGCAAAGATTAGGGGAAAGAAGGGTGTTGATGTGAGTATTGATGGGCAGTTGAATTGTATGTGTCATGTTTGAAACAAAATGGTTCTAGGAATGATATCTGTGAGTAAGAGGCAACTGGCATTTGTTCAAGTTGAGAAAGGAATTATATCAAGTTATAAACTGTCTAGCGAGACAAGTTAGACTAATGGTGAGTCTCCTGGGTGTTTGATTAGCAGTATTGAAGAGAATATTGCTATGTGCTCCTAGAGGGAAGAAGCAACAGTGAAGGAAAAACCTTAGCACGTGATGCATTTATGTGAGGAAAAAGGATTTTTTGATGGCGACTCACTGAATTGTTGAATAAACTTCTTTTGTTCTAAATCTTCTTCTTTGGATAGAACTGAACTTACTACTTTAACCAAAAAGTCAATTTAAAGCTATGTTGCACGAGCTTCCTTTTAGTTTCATGCCACATGCACTAAACGCCTGCATTGGTGTGTGATTTTGCAAAGTGTGAATGTGCATAACAGATGGCTTTTAGATGCGATAATTGCCTATCTAGGTTACTCTCTTTTGTCAAACATAGAAATTTAGGTACTTGTGGCAACTCCTTTCTATATATTCCTGTATATCTCAACTGCATTCCATATCTCCAAAATAATTCTTTCACCGAATTAATGACGCACTGAGCTTTCCTTCCATATGTATGAGAAAAAGAAATCATTGTATTAGTGATAAGCTGAGCCTCTCCGTTCATAACAAAGGGGAAAAAATCCTTGAAGATGTTTGATCACGCTCATAAGTCTAGTTAGCATCTATTTGCTAATTAAAACTGCTACTTGGCGAGAGATACACAAGAGTGTGATCATCTCAGTTATTAAGTGACGGTGATTTACTGTTTCTTATGGACTAAGAATTACTAATTGTTTTGGTGTATTAGAGGGATTACAGGTCCTTTCTCCTTGACAGACTTTGAAGGTCATTTTCTGATGTGGCGACCAACCAATGTAGAAGTGTTTCAACTTGGGCTGAATTTTACGAAAGATTTGTCATTTCTTAAGTAAAATTCCAGCAAGACAACTGCCTAATGAAGGAGCATGTACTTAAAATAATGAACGAAGTTGCTGTTCTGTTTGCCTTTCTCCATTAGAGGAAACCACTTCAGCTTCATCATCTCCTTTGTTTTCTCTTGAGAAATTATCCCAATACGGAAGACACCATATTTTCAACAGGAAAAGATGATAAATTCTCTTAACCTTCAGTTAGTCGGTTTGGCTAAGTTGTAAATACCCGGTGTACCACTATCATGATAGAGTCCGCTTTATCTTCTACTTAGATATCTTTGCATTCCTACTCCCAGAAGTTTAGAACCATAGAGGTAGAAGCAGACCCAAAAGTATCTGTAAATGGTGTTACTTCTGTAGACTTAGGTGTTCAACAATATATTTAATATTTTTTCTTATTTAGCCTATGATATAAGGTAGGTTTTTTGATGAAAACATGCCTGGTTTGGAAACCTGATATCATGTTTTGAGGTTGGGACTTGGGTCACATTGTGACCCTGAACATTGCATAGGTTGACAATATCTGCAATACTAATCGATCTTCCTTGCTATTTGATATTCGGCTCAGTGCAAACGATGCTAAATTCCGGTTTGGAAGCCATGAAGGTGAATTTGGGGCCATGAAAGGTCCTTTTTAACTCCATATTTTCGCCAAAAGACCTAAATCAAACGTAAAATGGGTCCAGGAGAAGTTCCAAGATGGATCAATTTCAAAGGCTAAAGCCACAATTTTGATCAAAACTTGTCTCGAGTAGGAAAACCTGATATTTTGTTATGAGGTCAGCCCTTGGGTCATTTGGTGATCTGGAGACACCCTACAAGTCCTCATTACCTCTACTACCAATTGGTTTTCCTCGCAATATGGTATTTGATCGAGCCAAAAATTACTCCGTAAATTAGGCAAGGCGGTGAATTTGGGCCATAAAGGGTGGGCTGGAGGTTCATAATGACCCCAAGATTTTAAAGTTCTGAAGCTAAAAAAATTAAAATGGGCGAATCTGAAGGGTATAAGTCATAGTTTTTGATCAAAATGGGTCCCGATTAAAAACTTGATACTAGCCTGGAGTTAACCCTTGGGTCAATTTGTGAGTTGTGACCATTGGATACTTAACAAGTCCTTGGTAACTTCCAATACTAGTCTGCTCCGAGACTACCTAACGGAAAAACTTTGTCATAAATGAGGCATGGAGGTAAATTTGGAGGCATGAAGGGTGAAGTTGAGCTCCATTATAACTCCATAAGCCACCAAAAATCCTAAAACATTCGGAAAAAAGAAACAAAAAAGGGGACCCAGAAAGGTCTTGGATAGGCCAATTGCAAAGCCTACTAGCTACGGTTTTGATCAAACATATCTCAAGTTGAAAACCTGATATTTTGTCGGATTGCCCATTGCCTTCATCACCAATCCATTTTCCTAGTTATCATAAATAAGACATGTTTCCTATCTAGTTACTTGCTTTACTCTACAGATGTTTTGATTGACCTTTAACTACGCTCTCCTTTGTTTTCTTCTCATAAGCGGATTCTTTTCTCTTGCAGATATTCTTTTGCAATGGACGGGTGATATTTGGACCGGATGCTAGGTCACTTATAGTGACAGTATTACTTATTCTTGTACCTGCTGTTATCTTTTGTGCCCTTGTAGCAAGAAATCTTCTCCATAGGTTTCATAGGTATAATGCAGGATATGCGATTCTGGTGGTAGCAATTGTTTTCACAGTCTATGTGAGTCCTTTGATCCTTTTTATTTGTTGGTTGTGTGTTTTTTTAATTTTTTGTTTGTTTGTTTGTTTGTCATTGAGGATGATTATTTGTTGTGAGTTCAACATGCCTAAAGTGGATTAACATAATGCCTTACAGTTACAGATGAGTTGCTTACAGTTACAGATGAGTTGCTTGTTTTCAATTTAAGCATTTTACTGTTCTGGTTTTGAACTATTCACTACATTTGATTGGCTGCATGTGGAAGTCAGCTGTAACCTTCTGTATACTATGTAATCTATTCTGGAGTTCACTTTTTTTTGATTTCGTTTCTGCTGTTGTGATTCCTTGCAAGCTTGTTGGCTATTTCAGACCTCTCTGCTGGTCATTTGTTTATCAGGACTGACTTTATTGGCAACACTCCCTTTGCTTCCCTTTATGTAGGTTTATAGGTGTCACCCTCCAAGATAGATTTTTACTTGTCTTTAGCATTGTGATTCTTTAGTTGATTTTATTTCCCTGCTGGTCATGATAGGTATTGGTGCTTCTTTTATTTACTTCGGCCCGTGACCCAGGCATCATTCCACGGAACTCGCATCCACCAGAGGAGGAGTTTTGCTATGAATCTGCATCTGCAGAGGGTGGTGGCAGGCCGACACCGAGCCTGCAATTCCCTCGCTTCAAGGAAGTCCTTGTTAACGGTATTCCTGTCAAGGTGAAGTACTGTGAGACATGTATGTTATACCGTCCACCTCGCTGTTCTCATTGCTCAATATGCAATAACTGTGTGGAGAAATTTGATCACCATTGTCCTTGGGTTGGCCAATGTATTGGAATGGTACGTAGCTCAACGAGTCAACATGCTTCATGCTCACTCTTTCTTGCCCTCTCTTGTGGCACATTTCTGATCTTCTCTCTGTTGCATCTGTGTCTTCTCCTGTTGTTTCAATCATTAATTTAAATTACGATAAAGTTATTAACAAAAACTAAATGTAGTGCATCTGCATGTCCTGTATGGCTATATCCATAGTTGGCAGGATTTGCTCCCTTTGGTCCAAGTAAAGTCGGTGATGAGAACGAACATAGTTTTAATCAAGTTAGTGATAATGTTGCATCTGGTCATTAGTCACTACTGTCTTGTTGTTGACTTGCTTTGTCTGTTTTTTGTCTTGCTGGATTCTTTGCATCTTCATTTTTGAGAAATGTCATTATATAGGAATGACCTTATGTAGAGCCAACATTCTCTTAGGGTCCATTTCATTTTCAATGTGGTCTATGTGGAGGGTAGGATTTTATGTCATTCATTTCAGACTACAATGCTTACTAATGTTGCTCTATTTCCTGTTTTCTTCTTTAATATTTCCACATCTCCTTATGCCATGCGCTGGACGAGTACTTGGCATTGAGGCCTTGGACACTCAGTTAGCATTTATATAATGCTAGGATGGTTTTAATTAAGGAAATCAATAAGCATATGTATGATGAACTGGGATGGTCTTTGATTAGGGACTTGGGGCCACTTGGTAACATTTGAGCTAGGAGTATTTGGCCACTATAATTTCATCTACTGATTCCAAGTGCTAGTCCATTTACTTTTGTAACTCTAGGGGTACTTGATTTGCATAGGGTTAAGAGTGGGAGTGTTTTAATCTATTTTTTTTTTCTTTTTTGTTTTTGGTGGTGCTGAATGGCCAATGGAGAGTCGGTGCTCTAAGGAGGGGTGAAATTCATTATGTATGGGTGTATTTTGTGAGGTGTATATTTAGCTAGTCTTGTTTGCTCATGATGTGATGTCATCACTTCAACCCAATCTCGAGAGTGGGGAGCGATTCAAAGTTGATGCAATTTTACAAGCTCGGTAAATTAAAAAAAAAATATAAAAAATAATAGCCATTTTAATTATCAAACAAAAAAGCAACTTAGCTAGTGTTCAAAAAAATTGTCCTAAATTTGTTGAGGAAAGGGCTCTGAAAGATGTTAACTCGGCAAATTGAGCTTGAAGTATTTTGATTCAATTTGGACCATTAAATAGCTTCATGATTACTTTTGAGCTGTTTCAATCTTTGGTTATGGAAATGCTGCATCAACTTGAATTGGAATCCGTTTGATTGCTTAAACTAGAGACATTTCCTTTTCATTTTGTGTTATGCTAGTTTGTTGAAAGGAGCTTTTAAATGCCTTCCTTGACATTTGTTTCTTTTCGCATTTTGTGCAGCGCAACTACAGGTTCTTCTTTATGTTCATTTCTTCTGCTACTCTTCTTTGTCTCTTTGTGTTCGCAATGTCGGCTTTGTACATAAAAATTCTTGTTGATGAGCATCAAACTGTATGGAAGGCAATCAAAGAATCACCAGCATCAGTGGTGCTGATGGCATACTGCTTCATAGCATTATGGTTTGTTGGGGGTCTTACTGGCTTCCATTTGTACTTGATAAGCACAAACCAGGTAATGCACCCTGCAATCTTTTCTCTCTCTTTAATCATGTAAGATAATTGCTGTTTATCTGGGGCCCTTGATGTTTATGTTATGCTGTACATTTAGTTGATGCCATTTATGTGTTATTAATCTTTAAAGAGGATGATCTGATGTAGTTATCTTGCATAAATATTAGTGAGTCGATAAGCATAATTAATTACAAAAGTCAGTAGAAGAATCTTGGTCAAACATAGAGGCAGTGAGTCGATAAGCATAATAATTCTCTCGACTAGTAATTAAAAAGCAAAGGTAGGAAGGGTTTGGGTATATGGAGCAAAACAGGATGAGGGGATCTGCAAAAAGAATTAAAACTTCACAGTATGAAGCACGCATCTCATTTCATAAGTATTTGAGAAACCTCCTACAAGTATCTGATATTTATTCTTTTCTTTTAAAAATAAAATCGTAGGATATATTTTATGAGACTTATCGGATACGTATTTATAAATCGGAAAATTGGACGTCAATAATCCGAAGTTTGGCCGGTTAGACAAAAATAATCCCAGGATGGAAAATACACAACAATAATCCCAAGTTTTATCCCCTCATACAATAATGGTCCCAGTTAACTTTCCGTCAAAAAACCGTGACGGTTTGTTGAGGTGGCATTAAAAATATTGAAAAAAACAACAAAAACAACTTATAATTTCAGAAAAATAAAAAACCTCACTTGTATCCACTTCACAACCAGAACCAGCCCATCCCTTCTCTTCCCTTTCCCCCACTCTCTCTCCTCCTCCTTCCCTCCCTCCCGTCCCGTCCCTTTCCACCAAATTTTTTCAATGTTGATTTGCAACTTTTAGCTCTAGTGCAATTAGTTCACTCGACAATCCCACTTGAAATTGCAATACATCAAGAACAGTGGAAGTCCTAAAATGTTTCCCATGTGCTTCCAAAACATAACTCTTCGAAACTGATTAAATTGTCACGAGGATAATTGAATAATTACAGGTAGTTTGGAAATGCAAAGTGTTGTACATACTACTACATGTTAATCCATAGACTTAGTCACAGAGAGGAAGGAGAGAGAAAGAGTAGTGAGAATTGAGAAAGAGCAGAGAGGGGAATGAAGCTGCAGCCTTATTTCGCCATGGAAATGCTTCATTTTCCTCCTTTCATCTCAGTGCTGATGCCGCGCCATTACCAATAATATAATTGCCACCTTTCCACTTCATCACTCGTCTTCTCTGTTTGCCAATTCCCCCTCTTTCAATATCAATTTCTAGTTCCATCTTATTTCCGTAATTACTCCAAGTCCAAGAACAAACCAAAAGAGGAGGATGAGGAGAGAGCAAGTGACGGGAGGGAGGGAAGGGGGAGGAGGAGGAGAGAGTGTGGGAGAAAGGGAAGATGGTGGTGGCTTGGTTGCCGAGAGGAGTCAGAGGACAGAGGAGTTTTTTTTTTTTTTTTT
>BSSO01008225.1:0-10308 GCA_030267885.1 Mesembryanthemum crystallinum | reverse complement strand
GGTTTGGCATGTGAGAAGTCTATTGTCAATGAGAAGCAAAATCTTCAGTGATTAAAACTAGGATACTCGATATATAAGATCTCGAATTCGACTGAGATACATGAATGAATTCGATTGTCACTCACCCAATGACGAATTCGACTGAGATACTCGAATGAATATGTATCGCTTGATCTTTTATGTGTTATAAACTAAAAAGAAATCCTCCTGAAATTCTACACGTTACTCTAACATTTATGGAAAATGAATTGGACTATAATATCGACACACTTATTATAAACTTACTTTAATGCATTGACAATTATAACTAATTATCTTTCCTACAAATTAAGAAATACTCCATAGACTAGTAAAGATAGACTATCATGGTAGTTAGTTTCTAAAGCAGCTCATAGGATTAACCATGAACTTTCTTACCTATTCATATCATATAAGAAAAGAGAATTACATTGATTGAGATGGAAATCTAAGTAACTATACATTGATGAGTTCAGTTGAGAATATCAATTTCGTTCAGTTCAATTTAATTTGTTTAATTCAATTTAGTTTCATTCAGTTCAGTATACCTTTATTCAGTTGAAATAAACCGTATAATTTTGGCCATTATAAATAAATAAAGCTCAAAACTTTCTTCATCCAGAAATTGCATATAAAAACCTACAAAATGCCCAAAAGGGCAACACCTTTTCAGAATGGCATGGGAGAATTTGGTGGTTTGTCTAGTGTAGCTACTACCCTCAAAAGACAACCATTTTAGTTTAATTTATGTAAACCAATGCCGTGAAGGAAGGGATATGAAACAAAACTACAATGTGCATGATATATAATTATGGGGTAAACTTATGGGTTTGTCATATAAGACGGACTGATATATCAATTCATTTTTAAAACTGGTATTGATGATAAATAAATAAATAAGTAATATTGATAACTAGTACTTACTTAGTACTAACAGTTAGATAAGGCAGATTGATATATCAGTCCACTTTTAAAACTGATACTGGTAAATTAAAAAGTAGTACGGGATATTGGGGTATAAAAAAGAAGTATTAGAATATAATTAATAACTAGTATTAGGGTGAGCACTGCAAAAAAAAATGCCATTTAGCAAGGGACAAAATCCCTTGCTAAAAGCCAAAAATCCGTTGCTAAGGGGCCTTAGCGACGGATTTGTCCGTTGCTAAAACCCTCGTCCCTAAGCTCCTTAGCAACGAATCCCTTGCTAAGTTTAGCGACGGAATTTTAGAAATTTGTTGCTAAGCTTAGCGACGGAAATTTAGAAATTCGTTGCTAAGCTTAGCAACGGAAATTTAAAAATTCCAATGCTAAGCTTTTTTTTAAAAAAAAAAATTATATTGCCTTGTAATATAACTAGGCTTTGCTTTAACCAGGCATCAAACCTCCGACCTCTCTCTTAACATACAACGCTTCCACCACCGCTCCAAGTTTACATTAACAAGAATAGTTACAATACAATATATTTATGAAGCTTCTATCTGAACATTTAGCAACGGAAATAGTAAAATCCGTTGCTATTTAGCAACGGAAATAGGAAATTCCCTTGCTAACTTAGCGACAGAAATAATAAAATCCGTTGCTAATTGTTTTTTTTTTTTAAATAGAATTTGTTAGCAACGGAATAGTAAATTCCGTTGCTAACTTAGCAACAGAATTCACTATTTCCGTTGCTAAGAAAAAAATAAAATATAAATTCCGTTGCTAATGTCACAAAAAAAATAGCAAGGGATTTTTCGCCATCCCTTGCTAAACTTAGCAACGGAAGGGGTTTTGTCCCTTGCTAAATCGTGTTTTTTTTGTAGTGGAGAAATAAGAAGTACTTAAATATAAAAAAGTAGTACTGATATTAAAAAAACAGGTACTAAAAGCAATTATATATAAAAATCCGCCTGAAATGAGATCATTAATCGAAATTAATTATATACTATATAAGTTGGAATCAAATCTAGGAATAATGAGCTGTTTTGTTCCTAACCAAATTGTCCTTGGCTTTTGGTTTTGGGCGTACAGTTTCTTAAGCAAATTATCATGTCTTGTACCGTGTGGATCTACCTCTCTCGATATTTCAATCTATCATCTATGTAGTAGTATATTAAAACTATATACTAAAATAATATGGCTTGATTATTATTTTATAAGTATGATTTTAATATACTGATTAATATATGCTTTAAAAAATGGGGAATATAATGACAAGACAAATACTTTCACAACCCACTAAGCAACAGTAAATGTCACATGTTTCTGAAGCAACATTAAGTTATGTACGTGGATATGAGAATGAGTGATGATATGAGTTTGAGTTGTTACTCATAATATATGGAGTATTTGCTAGGGTTTCCTACTTTAGGGGGAATCTTTGCATGGTAGTATATATTTTGGGGATGGTGATTGGTGATTGGTGATTGGTGATTGGTGATTGGTGATTGGTGGTGTTTGTGTGTAAATCATTGCCTTTCTTATTAGTTTTGCTTTGCCTTAGTTGCCATGATTTAGGGATCGGATTTTATTTGCTTTGGTCAAGGTGGTAGATGAGTTCATCAATTTTCCCGTTTTTTTTTTTTTTCATGAAGGGCAAATACAAAGAAAACTGAAAAACAAAAGAGGGACAACCCTGTTGAGTTACTCCAGTGGCAAGGTCGTGGGCTTCATTCACTACTATCCTACTTACCTTACTAATACCATAGTTACTAAAGGTCGCTTCTTTAGAAGAAATCATCTTCAAAATTTCTCCAACTTTCCTATCTGTTTTCCTTCTGCTGCCTTCGAGAAAGTCCGCTAATAAAGAATCTTGGAGAACATTGAGGAACCTGAAACCCTTCATTGAAACCCATCTAAGAGCCTCCAGACAGGCCAAACATTCCGATATTAGTGCGGAGCAAGAGAAGAGGAACTTTGTTCCACCAACCATGCAATTGCCAATAATCCTATAGTAGGACACCCATCCTAACCCAGCATGGAGAGATTTCTTGATCCACGCTCCATCAATCAAGAGAGTGCAAATCCCAAGAGTCGCCATTACCTTGTTCAATTGATTACTGCGTTTAGGTTCTGGTTCAAGGTGCACTGATCCTAAGTCGTTCCTACCCCATTTTCTTTCCTTTGTGATCTCCTTAAATTGCCACCTCGTGATCTTGTAAGACCATCGCATTCGCTATTGCAAACAAAATCCGTGGATCAAAAACCCCTCCTATAAGAATGATATTATTCCGCATGATCCATAGTGACCACAGTGTGACAATTAGATGAACAAACCATATCCTCTTTCTTCCAAAGCAGCATAAATCTTCAAACCACGCCATTTCAAAATATTAACATGTGAATTCACATCCATATTGAGTCTGAGCTAACTCGCTCTCCATATTATCCTTCTTGCATTTTTACTCTTATTCATCTCATGATAAATAGTTTTTTTAACCAAAAAAAAAAAAAAATTTGACGTACAGCGCTTAAGCAACAATTGTGTATATAAAAATTTATCATATACAAATATGAACCAATTTTGAAAAATGTTATTCAATAGGGTAAATAGACAAGAGTACATAAATATATGAATGAAATATAACTGGATATAAGTATCTTTTATAACCTCTAGGAGTTAATATAGACCACACTCATTATACATATAACTCCATGTTCCATACAAAAGTTAAGAGATAAAAGCATTTAGTAAAAGTCTATATATAGCACCAATAACATATCGATCATATATATCATCATTATTCTAGCCATATTTATCTATAGGTTAGAGTATCCCAACGTGTTCACTATTGCCCAACTTCACTCATTTGGATAGGCAATGCTCAAGTGACTCTTCTACAAGTAGTATTGCATAGTCTCCAAGCCTTGCCCTTGGTAATTGACTACCAACTAAACCCCTAGGTCATAATGTTTGATAACTAACCTGCGAGTAGCAAAACTTTGATTATTCCCGACAAAATATACTGATTCAATCTAAAACTCAAATGTTGTATAAAAAAAAATATAAATATATTGTTCAAGAAATTGATTTGAGTTAACTAAATACTACTATATATCAAACTTGACGCGACCAACCCATTTATGATAGTCTATACTTTGAATCCATCATAACTTGAAAACATTCAAAAAATTTGATGCATGATTGCCCTACATATTCAGCCCCAACATGTGTGGAGGTCAAATAGACTTAAGATAGTCTTACACAACCTAAAAGAAATAGTGGTCGGCAATAGATATCATGCCTTTTGTACTCAGAAAGTGCTACTACATGGATTATAGAAGTAGTAGTAAATGCTTTCTTTTGTTTAAATATGTGATGACCAAATTTGGAGTGACAATCTCAAATTCATTAGACCAATGCAACTTCATTGCTATGTTAAGGGATCCGAGTTTGGTAAGCTAATTTGCTGTGCCAAAAATAGTACAAAAGAAAAGAATATATGTTTCATTTCCCCCATTTAGGGCATGTTTTCCTCCAATTTATCAGGTAGGATAAGTTTTAGTTCAGTTTAGTTCTATTTCAGTCACAATAATTTGTGTTCGACTCAGTTCAATTCAAACAATATACGTTAAAGAGAACTTACCGTAACAAGGTCTACAACCTTTAGTTTAGATTTGTTCTAGTTATACTTTTGTGTATTACTTTTTTTTTTTTTTGGTGCGAAGGAGGGCAAAGCCCTAATTTTATTCACTCCTTAAAATCAAACATGGTCTACCCACACTTACAAGATCATCAAATAGAATTCTAGAAAAATTGGGGGAAGGGGTATCATATACGATACTATTGTTGGGGATGTTAAAGCTATCATTGGCTAGCCAATCTGCTGCACTGTTGGCTTCTCGGTAGACATGACGGACTCGCACCTCCCAAATTCGGTAATACTTTTGTGTATTACTTTAATGCCTAGATTAATTACAAAAGATTGTAAGTAGGGAGTAGTCTTGGGGTTCTATTGGGTATTGTATTATTTACTTGTTGGGTTTGGTTTAGGGTTCTAGCTAGTAGTAATCTTAATTCTTCAAGCTTCTTGTTCTTATAAAGGTTAAAATTCTATGTGAGGCCTAAATAGATTGCTAGGTCATTGATCAATTCACTTAGCTTGATGCACAAAATAGAACATTGTGCTCAAAGGCGGTAACAACCATGCGAGAAGTTGTATGGTAGGCTCAAATGAGCATTCTAATGGAGTACAATTCTCTCGATGATGAATCCTTCATTTAACATTTCATACACTTATTAATATGAATCTAAAGTTTATGAAGATTATTACAAAAATCAAACCTAAAATCAATCAAAGTTTGGAATAGTTGTCAGTTTTCAATTTTTTTTTTTTTTTTAAAAAAAATCAATTTCTCGAAGCCACTTTTCCCGGTTTCTAAGTTTCTACTGTCAATTTTGAAAATCAAACACATACCCAGAATCTTACCTATTGTACCTATAATGATTATTCATTGGCTAAAATAAAATAGCTACATTTGAGAACAGTGAGTGTATAATTACTACTACCCACCTACTAAGTAACTGTACAAACTTTGAAGAATTGACATAACGAAATAAATGAGCTTGAACTTCGGCGCAATTGATGCATCGCGCAGAAGATCACTTCTTGAAGCGGATGCTATTGCTAGCCATTAATTGAATTCTATATCTTCATTCATTGATTCACCATTCAACTATCATCCTACCCCAAAATCCTCACCACACTCCCCACTAAAATAATGAATAAGTAAATGATGGAAAGAATTTCTATGACTAGTCAAACCATTTTGTCACAACTATTTGCTTAATGGTGAAAACAAGTAGGGGAAAACCAGTGGTTGAACAAGTGGTTGGTGTGAGTAGTTCGTCACTCTTATCCCTTAAGTAAGGTTGAGTGTTCAAATATTATAAACAGAGAAACTGTTTGCTAGAAACACTTTACTCCTTCGTGGGGCGACTCGGTGTGAACAGGACTAGCCTTGGCCAAAGGGTCAGGGTAAACTTGTGGTTCAAACCAAAAAAGAACAAGGAGGGAAAAATTATCGTTGATCGAAAGCCAAATAGCCATCTATAACAATAATAATTTCTAACTACTCATAGATCTAAAATAACAATACAAAATTTCTTCATCAACTTATTATGAGTAACATTTAATCCCTTAAAGAGCATAATTACATTTAGGCCTTGTTCTCTTCATGTTATTTTTGTTAATATTTATTGTTGATTATTTATTTTTGTTGATTTTCGTTGATTTTTGTTGATTTTACTGATTTTTGTTGATTTTTGTTGATTTTACTGATTTTTGTTAATTTTCGTTGATATTTGTTGATTCGTTAGATTCGGCAAAAAGCGACTTTGTTGATTTTTGCTGATTTTTGTTGATTTTTACTGATTTTACTGATTTTTTTTTATTATTAGTTTTGCTGAAATCAACAAAAATAAGTTGAAGAGAACAAAACCTTAGTGTGATAAGATAGCCCCTCGTAGGTGGGTAATCGCTTGTAGTGTCGAAGAAGAATTCGAGCCCTTGCTTGACTCCAGAGGCGCCACCGCTCTTTCAAATCAAATCATCGTAGTACGTTGCTACTCGCCTACTCCCTGCCTAGCCCAGCCACCCCCCTCTCCAGAAGCACCACCCCACAAGGTTGGAAAAGGGCCTCTCTCAGGTGAATACTCACCTTAAGTTTAGATCAGTATGAGAGCTTAATATTGAATGGGTTTTGATGTTATAATTGACTAAAGGCCAAGCATGAAAAAAATTCTTCAGTTAAGTTCAATTAGAATCATTTCAATTTTATCCAGGTGATGAGAATGGACAGACCCTTAATCTTTTAGAAATGGGTAAGCTAAAAGGTTACCCCACCCCACACGTGCTAGATGACAATGGCCATGCACGTAGGGATACCCCACTCCAAGTTCCGAACTTTCAACACAACTTAAAAAGCCTTATAAAACCACACAAAAGCTCATCAAACTATCAATGTGAGACTCATTACTCACCTACGAAGTTACAATACGAAGAAGAATAACATGTAAACAAGAATGATTATAACAACAACATACGTTTAATAAATGAGCCGAACATGAACACACAAGATATACACTCATCGTACTCATCTCGACTATACTACTCGCTCGTTTGCACTTTGCAATAACGTAGTGAGTCGTGACATTTGCTATTTATTAGGCTCACATGGAATTGAAGAAAATGTTGGGATGACATGAATCAAGTTTTGCATAATGTCATGATTGTAATCTAATCTTTTGGAACATCATGGTGGAAAGGAAACATAGAAAGGAGAGAAAAACCTCAATGAAATAAGTGAACACTGAATTAAAGACAATGACTGCAGTAGTTACAATTTTTTTGTTTGAAAGGTGCAAGAAAGAGCATGGAAATGATGAGATTAGTAAAGGCCCATAATTATTAAGTATTGCACAAGGTAATAATATCATGGTAATATTATTGTAATAATCCTCATTTAGGCTTTGAATAGTAGGAGAGTTTATGGTTGACATCATTCATTAAAAGTGAATGCCATGGAAGTTTGGCCTAAAGGACAAATGATGATTAGTTCAATTCTATAGAAGAGAAGTACACCTTGCAATAGTTAGCCTTTGTTCTTCTTACTTGGAGAAAAATGAATTTAATTAATTTAATTTAATTGGACTAAATGTGAGTGAATTAATTTGAAGTGAATTGTTATTATTACGAATTCTATGAAGAGAGTTTTTTTTTTTTTTTTTTTTTCAAGAAATGATATAAAGAAGAAGCAGGCAGAAGGAGAGAGTGCGGAAAGCAATCATATTTTTTTGCTTATTAGTGTATGTCATTTGAATTCTGCTTGATTCTTTTAATATGACTACTATACTTTGGAGCCGAGTTTAGATCCTTTGCAGTACCGCCCGCAGAGGATTAGTCCTCGATTTCGAACCACCAGATGAGAAGCAGGGCTGTAAACGAGCTGACACACTCGTGAGCGGCTTGCGAACATATTCGGTCAAAACTCGTTCGATAATAAACGAGTCGAGTATAAGCATCAATATGATACTTGTTTAATAAACAATTCGAGTACGAGCACCCCATTGCTCGTTTAAGTACCCAAATACTCGAGGGGGAAAAAAACGGTATGCTCAAGTCAAGAACAGCTCGCGAGCAAACTCGGTCAAAACTCGCTCGATAATAAACGAGCCAAGCACGAGCACCAATTTGATACTCGTTTAATAAACGAGACGAGTACGAGCATGCCGATCCTCGGTTCTGCTCGGCTCGTATACAACCCTAATGAAAAGGAGGTTTTGATTCCACTAGATTAGAGGATGAATCTTTGAAAATTAGGTAGTTAGAGGAGAGAGTTAGAGATGAGAAAATTAGGTAACTTAGTTGTTACCAAGCAAAAAAAAACCCCAAATTAATCTCATATTACATTTTTCTAGACCTATGTTATCATAATCCATCTACTCTGTGCAATGCCAAAACATATCAACCCAGTTACCATCTCTAAACAATTCCTGTTACGGCCCATAACTGGAATTGGGCTGGGCTGGGCTGGTCCTTTAGTTTTAGGTCATATTTGAGTTAGAATTAATAGACTCACTGTTTTGGACTTTTCTATTGTAATGCTATAAAGAAAGCCCACATATTAGTAGAGTTTTTTGGTCCATAAAAACAGTACAGTTAGCTAATTGGGTGGATCATTTTGAGTTGGTGTTTTGGGCTGACAAACAACAATATTATAGCCCTTTGAGTCGGTTACACGACTGATTGTTCTTTTGCAAAACGATGACTATGCTCATTTCACGTTCTCATTATGTACTCAATTCAGTTTTTTCTATCGCAACCTTTTTCTTATGGATAAGGATCCTCTCCATTATCCCATTTCCTCCATTTACGCATTATCCTTTATATGATTGTCACGTGGAAAATGGTATGACTTTGTATTTATTTTAAAAGGGTATGGTATCCTTTTCTTATATCTGATTAAATATTAACGACGACGCAGCTAGATCAAGTAGTAAAACCTTTGACGTCTTATTGGAAAATTTGTTATAGTCATTCAATAGTAAGGCTTTGTTCTCCTCAACTTGATTTTTGTTTATTTCAGCAAAAATCAACAAAAATCAGTAACATCGGTAAAAATCAACAAAAAATCAGTACAATCAACAAAAATCAGCAAAGTCACTCTCTGCCAAATCTATCAAATCAACGAAAATCAGTAGAACCGCAAAAATCAACAAAGTTAAAAAAAAAAAAAAAATCAACAATCAATAATAAATATCAACAAAAATAACATGAAGAGAACATAGCCTAAGCTTTTGTCATTTAATTTGACATTGTGATATTTTAATTTAGTGATTATTTGGTTGACAATAAAAAAAAGCACACGAAGTGCAATTTTATGGGAAGTAAAATTTATTATTGTATGGTTAACAATAAATGCACGAATATCTAATTCCACATAATATAGGAAGTTATTTACCTAGGTCACCTTTGATTAGTGGAACCTTCTGCATGAAATCCTAGTTCACAATGTTTGGCAAATTTAGCAAATTTAGTTGTAGCTGTAGTTGTACCTTCACAAAAATCAGCTGGAAGTTGCAAATTTAGAATGGTCATAAACTAGTTGTAACTGTAGCTTAACAAAATTAGCTGTAGTAGTTGTTGCTTTCACAAATTGTTTGGTACTAATTTTACTCAATTAAATTGAACTCTTTTGAATAAAAAAAATAAAGAAAAATTTGAAATGAATAATCCGAAGTTTGGCCAATTAAACAAAAATAATCCCAAGAAAGAAAATATACAACAATAATCCAAAATTTACACCAACATTTAGATTATTGCTGTATATTTCTCATTTATAAATTATTTTCCCATTACTCAGGTCAAATTTTTCAAAAATAAATTGCACAATTAAATTGAACCGTATAAGACGTAAAATGATAACAAATAGATGAACAGATTTGTAGTATTTCCACCCATTGGACTGTCTAAACTTCATTAAGCACATTTCATTGCACATTTCAAAAACTTCATTAAGCACCATACTTATTTTTAAAAGAAAATTTACAAGTTAAGAATTTTTTATTTTTATTTTTATTTTTAAAAAATACTCCTAATCAAGCTAAGGGTGGAGCAGCATTTGCATGAAGGAGTTCACTTTGGTCTGGTCAAAAAAGTTCCCGCTCCTCTCAATATTTCATTCATTCCCGGTAAAAAGCCTTTTTTTTTTTAAAAAAAAAAAAAAATATATTTAGTTACAATTATTACAATAATAAAACGTAAAAAGTATTTATTTATAGGAAAAATTCCATTTTGGTGCCCTGACATT
>BSSO01008224.1:0-10308 GCA_030267885.1 Mesembryanthemum crystallinum | reverse complement strand
TGAGCTTTCTTTAGAGACTGTGTGACTCTAATTAAATCTCTTCGGGTTTACTGTGTGTTCCCGAGCCCCTCTTGTTGGTACTGTGTGTTAAGACTTGAGGTTTTTTTATCGCTTTTCGTACTTTATTTACATCAAATGGGTTTCACGATGACTATGGTTCAAACCCCTGGAAAAAAATATTAACTAGTCCGTATACCTTGAAGAACCCAAACCAATATATAGCTCAATAACTGAGGGGCTCCTAACTAAGACAGGGTATGCCTGGTTCAATAGTTTCACAAACAGTAAACATCCATATAAAGAAGTCAAAGTAGATACTTTATGAATTAGGAGAGAGAACACATACCATAGCCAAGCAGAACAGAGTTGAGAGAAGCAAAGAAGGCACAAGCAAGGACGTATTTCCTGACGGTTTTGGCCCTAAGCTCATTCTGATGAAGCTGATCTAAAGAGTCATAATCTTCTGCAAGCTGAGAGTTTATCCTCTTATACTTGTTTTTGCTTCGCAATTCGATATTCCCATTTTCCTGCAGACCCACAGAGGCCATTTCTTAGTTCTGCAAAATGTGCAGAACAAAAAGGACACAACAGTAGTGATTTCTGATGTGCTAGTTCTTGAATCTTGTACAGGAAAAAGCCTAGATCAGGACCTTTTGGAGATCTGAAAGGAGAATCAGAGACAGAAGATGACTTAAAAAATGGGAGTATGGGACCCATGTTTGGCTCATTCAACTCCTAATTGATAACATACTTTAGGCACAAGCGTTGACCGCGCACTTTTATAAGCTGAAATGGTCATCTCTGAAATGAACTTTTCAACCAGCTCATGGTACGAGGAAGCCATAACTTATGAGTTATGATCAATGCGGGCACATTTCTTGTTAACTGGATGAGCACTTTATGATTCCCGCCATTGATAGTGAATGACACAAGTTGTGGTACGCAAAAATAGGGCAAAAAGATTTGTTTCTTCAGCAGTAGTGTTGTTATAAGATAGATTTTTCATAATTCAAATCTGTGAACAAGGAAACAAAGAAAATTCATATTTAAACTGTTTCCTTGTCGAAGCATCT
Source organism: Mesembryanthemum crystallinum (assembly GCA_030267885.1). Lineage (NCBI taxonomy): Eukaryota > Viridiplantae > Streptophyta > Magnoliopsida > Caryophyllales > Aizoaceae > Mesembryanthemum > Mesembryanthemum crystallinum. The sequence continues at coordinate 9,235 of BSSO01008224.1, read as the reverse complement.
TCTGCCTCGTCTTTTCTTTTTGTAATTTTCTGTCTTTTCTTGGCAGGATAATCTCCATGCCTTTGATGGGAGGAGAACACTCAAGTCAGTTTTTGATCTCCAGCTTCTTTTCAGGAATAAAGTCTGAAAGTTGCTTAAATTTAAGAGCTTATCAGTAGTTGGCTTGAACTTCTTCATATTAATCATTACAATTATGCTCATTGAGTCATTTGTATTCCTGTGTCTGTGTCTCTGTGATATGTAAATGACAACAGTTGTACCTAATAAAATCATCGTTATAGTTCTCTAGAAAGATGAACTTTATGTTCACAACCTCTCAAAGAGTACAGAAGTATTGGATTTGAAAGAATTCCAATCCTTTCAGAATAATCCTCATCTACTGTACATGAATTCCTATAACATGCTACGACAGGACCTTGTCAAAGTCTTTGAGAGACATTTAATTTGCGACTTTCTTCTGCTGTAATGAGATGATGTGAGCACCAAAATTTGAGTCTTTCTGACATTTACTTGCTCTGAAATTCTATGATACTAAACGCTGGGTATCTGCCAGCTCTAAGTTATCTTCCTTCAATCCTTCCCCTTCCTGAAACAAACACTGGATTTCCTCCAAAGTCTTTCCTTTTGTCTCAGGAACCATCTTGTGGATAAAAACAACCGAAAGTGCAGACAGACCAGAGAAAACTAAGAAAGTCCCCGGCATTGAAATTGCATTAGAAACAGAAAGGAAAGACAAACTGATGATCCCACTACATAACCTATTACCCACAACCCCAATCGCAACTGCTTGAGCTCGTAATCTCAGTGGGAAAATCTCAGAAGTCAGAACCCAGCAAATCGGTCCCATCCCTACAGAAAAGAAAGCAACATCTCCACACACAAATAATAATGCCAATGAAATCCCAGCTGCTCCTTTCCCAACAAAAGTCAGGGTGACTGCTATACACAACAAGCAAATAGTCATCCCGATTGTGCTTGCATACAACAAGGGTTTTCTTCCTACTCTGTCGATGAGGAAAAGCGCAATCAGTATAGCAAATGTCTTTGTGACTCCTACAGCGACTGTTGCAGCTAAAAGCTTTGAGTTATCTTCAATCCCGGCTGCCTTAAGAATAGTGGGACTATAATAGACCAAAGCATCAATACCCGTGATTTGTTGGAAGCATTGGATCCCTATGCCGGTGATGAGCAGTTTACAAACTAAAGGGTTAGGCCTTAATAGTTCATACCAGACCGGTTTCTCTTCAGCTTTGGAGTTGGCATCCTCAGCAACTTGTAGAATCTCAGTAAGTCTTTCCTCTACTTCTTTCTCATCCCCAATTGTTCTAATCAAAATCAACCTCGCTTCTTCAACCCTGTTTTGAAGAACTAACCACCTTGGTGACTCTGGGATTACAACGAGTGCAAACCCGATGATTACAGAAGGAAGTACCCCTAAAGCAAGCATTATCCTCCAGTTTATATTTGTTGGAAGACCTGAAAATGCGTAGTTGGATACATAACCAAGAAGGATACCAAAGTTGATGCAAATCTCGGGGAAAGAGGTGAGGAAGCCTCTTGACACAGCGGGTGATATCTCGGCTATGTAGACTCCCATGACGGTGGCACCAAATCCAATGCCAATCCCTGATAAGAGCCTTCCAACCATCAGGATCTTGAAGGAAGGGGCGATCGTCATTATGAAACCACCTATTTGGAAGACAATTGCTCCTATGCCCATTGTCCATTTTCTACCAATGGCATCTGATGATCTTCCTCCTGCTAGGCTGCCAAGTAGGGAGACGATGCTCAAACACCCTACTAGTACTTCTTCTTGGACCTCTGTTATTTTTAGCTCTTCATGGATGAATATGATGGCTCCACTCATCACACCGACATCTGTTAATAAGGGAACTTAGTTTAGATAACTTCACTTGAGCAACAGAAATAGGGGCCCATATTTCCTAGTACTGCTGTATGTATAATGAGGCTTTTGGTATTGCTGTGTAGATAACATGATCTTCTAATTATTCACATTTTTTGGATTGATATAAAATTATATTTGGAAACTGATTCATGCACATATCTACATTCCATATGCTGAATCTAAAACCTTCACTAATAGTACTGTGTTCATTCTATTAGACACATTCACTTTTACTTTGATTAGTTGATTATAGAACTCCTTCGTTGAAAAATCTTGTTTGTTGAAACTCACCTAGAGGATCTTTAATAATCAGAAATCTATTTAGATTGACAGAAGTTGAAATACTACCTCCTCAGTCTTAGAGTGATTGCCCTGTTTGGCTTTCCACTAACTGAAGAGTAAAACACAATCCAAACTAATGTGTCCTAGTTGATCAATGTATTGGCAGCAACCAGTCGAGAGGTGTTTGGGATGCTTCTTCCACATATAGACCGGCTTCTATACTTGGAATCATTGTTCTTTTCAGATCAAGTATGTAAGGAGATTTCAAGCCATGAAGAGGCTGCAGAATTACTGCTACTATGCTCCTTTGCAACAGGAATCACTTTTGTAAGCTCTGTGATCATGAAAATTGCTTTATAACTATTCTAGAATTAGTTGTAGTTCTTGAAAGTGCCACTGTGCAGTTGTCCTTGCTCTATCCCTACCTAGAGATAACCTGGATTTGACCAAGTAAAGTGGGAGACTTCCAAATTTTCACTACTCTTAGGTTATGGATAATCAAAGGAATGAAGAAGAACCAGATCCTATAAACATGGAAAAGGTGAAATGTCATGCCTCAACTTAAAATTCCCAATTTGAGTGAGATTTCTTCAAGATATCAAAATTAAGGATCAGAAATCTCTAATTCAGAATAGCGAATTAACAGCATTACAGGCAAAGTGATGACAGTCATACATACAGTAAAGCTGTCCAAATCTTCAATACAGCAACACAGATAAACATAAATGTCAAATTGCACATATTTGGGAGCTTTTCCTAGTGAAAATTTAAAGGATCATGATATATGCATCACCACAGTTTCAACAAACAATCCATATTGCAACTACAACAACAAATTGATTCCCCAAAAGTCAAGTATCTGCAAGATAAACATACATACCATAGCCAAGAAGAACAGAGTTGAGCGAAGCGAAAAAGGCGCAACCCATGACATATCTTCTGGTGCTGTTGGCCTTGTCATTTCGAATACGGTGGGTCGAAGAATCATCATCATCACCATTCACTACAAACTCAGAATCCATCCTCTTGTACTTGTTTTTACTTCCCAAATCAATACTAGACAACCCATCTCCATTTCCATTCATCAACCCCATATTCTGCTTCTGTCACTATTTTCAGCTGAATGTGAAAACAGGTGACAGAAAGCAGAATCCCCAACTTGTTTGGAGGTTTTTACACTTTCTTGTTCCCTAAATTTCCTAGGGGACACTTTACAAGAGAGTGAAGTTTCAACATAAAAATGGAGTCTTTGAGATAGAAAGATATTTCTGAGAAATTTGCTCCAGTTGTTCTTTTTTGTTTAATTAATGTCACTACCCCACAAGCTGTTATCAAAGACTTTGAAAATTCATTGATTGTACCAAATCTTGAATTTTTAAAGTCTATGATGACAACTTGCATAACTTTAGAAGTTTTCTTCTTTTTTGTTAAAAAATGCAGAGTGAAAAAAATAGATACTAGTTGCCAATATTTTAGCAGTTCTGTGTATCAAAGAAGAGATCTGACGCCTACCACATGCAGAAATCTGAAAACATGGTCACCACCTCTCCCTTTCCTTTCTACAGCCTCAAGTCATTTAGGATTCTTCTCTTTCCATTTTACTTCCCAATTTTTATTTTTTTTTTATGGAAACACAAGCGTAAAAACTAAAGAGCGACCGACAGGTTTTGCACCTTGGTTTGGCACAATTCTAGAACACTTTTCAGCTAAATTAGTTGACATTTGCGGCCTATTCGGAGTGATTGCCGGTTGACAATTGCCAGTTTTTATTTTCAATTTTTTTTACAAATCATTGGATATACTTAATTTTCTAAACTGACAACAAAAAAATAAAACCAAAAAATGTAGTTCCAAAGACTGATTGTTAGTTTCCCAAAAAAAAAAAAAATAAATAAATAAATAGTGCTCAAAGTAATCAACTGAAGAGTTGCCAAGTCAATTGCAAGTGTTGTATGCAAATGAACGTCAATTAGAACTAGGAATCAAACTGCTCTTGGAAGTGCATTTTTACCTGCTTTTATTGTCTCTTCGACTGATCCACAAACTAATTTAGTTTGAAGTTATATCTAGTACATTCATTTGAAATGAACTAAATTGTACTGAATAGGCACTGAACATATAGTCATATATAAGAGAAAAAGTTGTTAACCTGAACTGGACTGAATTGAGATGGGATTGAATAAGGTGAAATAAACCCACCCACCTGGAAATTGTATGAAGCTAATTACATTAAAGTTGGATCAATTAGCAAGTTACAATGCCAATTAGACTCTACTTGCTAGATACAAGTGTATCTGTCCAGTCAGCTCTTTTTAAACTTATTCAGCTATCTCCAATCAGATTACAGAAATCTAACTTTGATATTTCTGTAATAGCTTTGGATACACAATGCACCCTCTTGTGAATTGCAGTGCTACTAATACTCATTAAGATATAAACAGCATGGGCGTAGAAAAATGGTATCCCGACAATCTAACTTTGATATTTCTGTAATAGCTTTGGATACACAATGCACCCTCTTGTGAATTGCAGTGCTACTAATACTCATTAAGATATAAACAGCATGGGCGTAGAAAAATGGTATCCCAGTCGGAACAGATTCAAGTTGTTTGTACCACTTTCACCTTTGCTAGCTCCAAACATGTCATTGTAAACGTTCAGTATCCACCTCTACATGGCCCTCCTTCTTTTCATCTTTACTCCGGAACAAACTCTCGATTTGCTCCAAAGTCTTGCCTTTTGTCTCTGGCACAATCTTATGGACAAAAACAACTGAAAGTGCTGATAGCGCAGAGAAAACTAAGAAAACCCCAGGCACTGAAACTGCCCTTGTAATGGAAAGGAACGACATGCTGATAAGGCCACTGGACAATCTACTAACCACAATCCCAAGAGAAACTGCTTGAGATCGTAATCTCAGTGGGTAAATCTCAGAATTCAGAACCCAGCAAACTGGTCCCATCCCCACGGAAAAGAAAGCAGCATTCCCACAGACACTTAAGATAGCCAGAGAAATTCCTACCGATCCTTTCCCCATAAAAATGAGGCTGGTAGATAAACAGAACAAGCAAATAGTCATCCCAATTGTGCTTGTATATAACAACGGCTTTCTTCCTATTCTATCAATGAGAAAAATAGCAACCAGTAGAAAAGATGTCTTTGCGAATCCTACAGCAACTGTTGCTGCTAGAAGCTGCGAGTTACCTTCGATCCCAGCTGTCTTAAAAATAGTTGGGCTGTAAAAAACCAAGGCATCCATTCCTGTGCTTTGTGAGAACCAATGGATCCCAATGCCTGCAAATAGCATTTTAAGGACTGTTGGGTTAGGCCGTAAAAGTTCATACCAGACGGCTTTCTCCTCAGATTTCAAGGAGTTGGAAGTGCTAGCAGCTTGCTGGATCTCAACAAGTCTCTTCTCGACTTCTGTCTCATCCCCAATCGTTCTCATTAAAGTTAACTTTGCTTCCTCAATCCTGTTTTGCATGATTAACCACCTAGGTGACTCTGGTATTATGTAGAGACCAATCCCTATAAGGACTGAAGGGAGTATCCCTAACCCAAGCATTATTCTCCAGTTTATATTCACAGGCATACCTGAAAATGCATAATTGGAGACATAACCTAAAAGGATTCCAAAATTGACCAAGATCTCGGGGAAGGAGATGAAGAAGCCTCTTGATGCAGCAGGTGATATCTCGGCTATGTAGACTCCTATGACAGGGGCACCAAACCCAATCCCGACCCCTGATATAAGCCTTCCAGCCAATAGGATATAAAAGGAAGGAGCAAAGGTCATTATGAGACCGCCTATTTGGAAGATGATTGCTCCTATGGCTAATGCCCATTTTCTACCGATGGCATCTGATGCTCTTCCTCCTGATAGGCTTCCAAAGAGGGAAACAATGCTCAAACACCCTACCAATACTTCTTCCTCGACCTCGGTTATCTTCAGATCTTCAACGATGAATATAATTGCTCCACTCATCACACCAATATCTGCAAATTTGGCAATTTAGCTTAGTAGCTTCAACGGAAGCAACAAGGGACTCTATTTAACTGAAGTTAATATATGTATGAGTATTCATTTTTGTTAACTTATGGTAGATGTTATGGTCCTGGAGATGGATGGAGGATATTATTTGGGGCCAGGCAGTTTCTGGGTCTGCATCTGTTCATCCAGGTAACTCTGGCTATTTCAGGAATTACACAATTTGAGACTATTGAGAGATGGATTTGGTTTAGTTTGAGGTTCAAGATGCTCTTCATTTGTGCTCTTTGCAAGGAAAATTTGGCATCGCATCAAATGCTCTACTTTTTAGCCCTCCGATGCAACGCAATGCGCTTATCTACAACTGTGTGGGACTTGTTTTAGACCTTAACATGTTTTTTATGCATCAGATGAAAAACCAAAATATGTCTAGCTGTAATGTACTCTATGAACGGTCATCTAATATTTCCCTTCTTTCTCGAAACAACTTGGTTTGTCAAACAACAACCTGAGAGCCTCAATGGGGGCAATTGAACTAATGGGTGGCTTCAGAAGAGGATGTGAACTGCAATTTGAACAAATTGACCTAATTTAAGTCTGATTTTAGGCAAAGGAATGAAGAGGAAACAAACATCACACACATGGAAGATTTTCCTGTTATCTATCTCTTTACATAACCCCAAATTGAGGGAGATTTCTTCCAAATATAAACATAAACTTCACAAATTTATTGCTGTTAGCTTCACCCAGAAACACAGAGAATTTTGAAATGTACAATACCCTAAAACCCACAAATCTTTATCCTACAATGATCAAATTTCATGCTTCTAAATCAAGGAAAATTGTAATTTATGCATCATTACATTCACAAAATACCCATATCTCAAAACCCAAGAAACAATCCAAGAAAATAACTAAAAGTTCAAGCATCAAATGAAAAATACCATATCCAAGAAGAGCAGCGTTGAGAGAAGCAAAGATGGCACAAGCCATGGCATAGTTTGTGGCGCTTTTGACCTTGGCTTTGTGATGATGATGGGTTGATGAAGAGTCATCTTCCAATTCACTCTCTGCAAGTTGAGAGTTAATCTTCCTGTACTTGTGCTTAACTCCTAGCTCAATATTTGGCAGTACAGCTCCATTTTCCTTACCCAACAACCCCATTAATCTCCTCTCCTCTCCTCTCCTCTCCTTCCTTGAGATTGATTTCCAGGGAAAATCTGGAAATTCTGTGAAAATAACAATTTTGGGGGTTTCTTGGTCCCTAAAAGTACAAAAATGGTATCTAGTGGACTTAAAGAATTGTTGTTAGATATGCAATGAAAGCTCTATAATATGTTTCCTTCTGACGTGATCAAGCTTTATAATACTCCCTCTCCCTAGGAGATTGTGAGTCCAAAAAGTTTAAGGACAAACTTGTAACTTTTGTGCAAAAGTTAGTCCAAAAAAAGAAATACCTAGGAGATTCTAAGTCGTACCAAAATGGAAAATATTGTTGTTATTTACTCCATATGAGTTGGTAGAAGGCTTGTTCGGAGTGGAAATGAACTCAAGTAATCCAATTTTTTTGATCTGAATTGATATGAATATAATAACTCAAATGAAATGAATTGAATGAATTATTGCTAAACACAAGACAAATTATTTCAAAATGTAGGGCAAACGACCCTTATACCCCTCCACTAAAAACACTCTCTTCTCTCTCAATATTTGCTGCAATTTGGAATGAAAATGGCGTTGAGAATTTGGATGCCTCAACTCAAAAAGAACCCAAATATGATGAGTTGATCCAACAAAATTAACTTTCAATATTGAAAGGAAATCTAACACTAAAAAAAATGACTACAAAATCCTACAACAGCATAATATGCAAACAAACAATGACAAAGATCAAAACATCAACCTGATTGTTGTGACCTCTTACAAATTGTTACTCCCTCCGTCCCGTAATTAGCTTTCAAAAATGGGTTGGGCACATTAGAAGTGAGCAAATCGGGTACCCGCCCATTTTTTTGGGAACTGGAATTAGAATCGGTTATAACCGGTTCCTAAAAGTCGAAACCAGAACTGGAACCGATGAGACCGGTTCCACAAAACTTGGAACCGGAACCGCCGATTCCGATTCCGATTCGGGTACCCGATTATTTACTTAAATTTATCGATAATCTTATATTTTTCCAATAAAATAAATATTAAATAAAGTATATAATTATATTACGGAAATTTCCTGTGGTACCCCTGAACTTTGACCTAATGCCAGTGGTGTCCGCGCTTTTCAAACAATGCCAGTGGTACCCCTAAACTTTGGTTTTAATCTTTTCCGTACCCAGGGGCTAACGGAATGTTAAAACCGTTAACTTTGTAATATTTAATGGAATTTAAACTAAAAAAACAGAAGTGAAAAGACTAAAATGCCCCTCCCTTCACTTCTACACCATTTCCCCTATTTTTCTATTTCCTCTCCATCTGCCATGGCAGCCTTCTCTCCCTCCATTCTCTCACCTCCATTGCAGCCCCCCAGCAAAATCCAACAGTTCCAGTACAACGCCCTAACAAAACGGAAGCCGGTGAGAGAACAAGACCCACCACAACATGACCCCAACCGATTTCTCATTGATCACCTTCAAACCTCGCACTCAAAATTTACCCTGCTTTCTCTCTCCTCTCTCTTCCCTCTTCCAATTCTTAATCATGATAATCATAGTTATTTAGTTTCACTCGCTACAAATTTGAATTCAATTCCCATAAATCTTCCCTCAAATTCCCAAAGATTTGAGATAAGCATTTCAAGAGGCATTCAAAGAAACCTCGTGATAGTGGCACTTTTTGTTTTTCGGCACTCCATTATTCTGCTTCGAATTGACGAAGAAAGGTTGTATATTGTGTATATAGGTTTAAGATTTTAGATTTTTGTCATTTTTGTTTATTTAGCTGGGTAGGTTTTTTCTTTTATTTTGGTTTTTGGTTGAGATGAATGCTAATGGTAACCTGGGATGGGAGGAGAGAATGGAGGAGGAGGGCTGCCATGGAGGAGAGAGAATGGAGGGGGGGAGGGCTGC